>DWHO01000281.1:0-22259 GCA_018247575.1 Eurytides lysithous rurik | reverse complement strand
CCACCACCCTATAGGCCGACGCACGCCATCAGATGAAAGACAGGCCTGGCAGCTGCATTAGTACTTTAAATCGACTGCTGTTTCATGTGACGAGACCCGTAAATAATCATCGAGCGTATTTTGTAATCGGTCTCAGCGAGTACGTACATATCCATTGTTGTAATGTTGCGGTATTATTATTGTTTTTAGTACGTCTAGCATATCCACACATGAAGCTGTTTTTTTTTTATTTATGTAGGTTGTCAAACTTAGGAGCGATGCGTACTTATGTGATATTAAAATGTTATAATTAGTTACTTACTATAATTTTATTGTATATATTAATAGTTTTCTAATTAAAGTAAAAAAAATAAAAACACTTCCATCTTTTCCGAGTCAAGAGTTTCAAAGTAGTGTGAACAAAATAAAGCAATATTTTATAAATGTATTCAAATAATCAAAGGAAACTACTAGAATTATTAATACGGTATTGCATTTGACTATCAATAACCAGTATGTAGCAGCGTTGTGCCATTCGTAGGGATCTAAATTTATACGTATAGCGAAAGATGCAAACTGAAGTGTTTAAATCAGGAAGTATTGGCTCATTAAAATAAATTTTGCTATTAGAGAGAAATATTGTAAAGTTCAAGTTTGCAACAGCCAACTGCCTACCTCGGTTCATATCGTCGTTTTTGTTTTATAAAAAAATATCTGTATTACTTGATTAGTATTTAACATAAAAATTAAGCAAAAGAAACGTATCTCTATGGTCATGGTTTTTGGGGATGATCAAATACCCTCGATATTGACCATCAATTTGTATTAATCCTACCTACAATTCTGAATAACTCCGCGTCCTATATTTCAATCTTCACAAACCACTCTTTTTATGCTTGACTTCATTTTATACACGTTGTACATGACTACATAGATGTATTAATTTGTAGTTAGTAATGTACCGATCCGTTTCAAAGTTATTCTAGTCCTCAATTTATCGATTAAAATATTCATCATTTAGTCACCAAAATGCATAAGTGTTTGTAGTTTGTACAAATCATTATCGCACTACCTGGATGACGCAATGTGTAGAATCCTACTTTAAATTTAACATAAGTTAATATAAAAACAAAATTAAAAGACAACAAACTAACTTTTTCGTGATCGAAAAATGTCATAACGATTGTTAAATCATAATCACAGCTACAGTTCAATTTGTAGAACTACGTAATACATAAAAAAAATTAAAAAGCAGACTGAAAGTGATAAAATTTAGTTTTTTAATCTAACAATTAAATTACCTCAGCTTATCAAAAAAAGGAGTAACATGTAATTTGCAGTTGGTCTGAAGTAATAAAATGCTGAAACATGAAGCTATTGATAGTAACGATTAATAATTCATATCTTTACATGAAATGTATTGCTTAGAAACTGTTTAAAAGGTAGATACAAAATTCGATTAACATTTGTATTTTCTAAATCATAACCGCTGTTCATCATTTAACACTTTTAAAGCTAGATTGGCCTCATGTGATACAATACAATTCTAAAGCAATAATTTGTAATTGATCTCATGTTTAATTTTATTATCAATGAGCTTATAATAAACCTAAAGAGGGACCAATTCCTTATATACTTATTGTAACGATCTTGTTTCTCTTAAAAACAATATCCCGTGCCTGCGAATTTGTTGACTTACGAGTTTCAATGCTGAAGTTGTGCATTTATTATTTGTACATTATACAAAGTTGCGAAAATCTAGTGTACATATGAAATAAATGTTGTTGCAAAGATAACTTATAATGTGTTATTATTTCTTCCACTCCCTTACTCTTAAATGAAGTTACGCTTGTGATGACTTTGCTCTGATGTTAATAAGACTTTGCCCTGGTAAATATGAAAAATGACATGTGTTAGATTATACATCTTTCCTTTTGAACTTACTGCTGACAAGTCACCTAGTTCCCTTGGGTAATCATAATTTGATCCTAATCATGAAACCAATTATGATGTGGTTTTCTTTGTATTCTATCCTTGGAAGCAGATGTGCTTCTCACTGGACGATTGATATGTCGTCGCCGTTTCTGCCGCCGATGTAGTGCCTCTTCGAATGTAATATAGCTCCTTATTTTACTCTCTGTGATTCCCATGAGAGGCAAGTCCAGGCCCTGGTTTAGACGGTCTTGCAAAATCCTTACCATTTTAACACAAAAGGGACGACTAGCGGGTCCACACAGTGGAAGAGAAGGCTGATCTATTAGACACCCTTTTGCTTCAAACTCCACTTTAACATGGGGAAAACCGCGTCAACCAACCAGTAACATGCTATTTTAATGTGACAAATACAATTTCGGCTTTCAGAAATCAAATTCAGTATGCGAAATACTTTACTCCCTTGACATCAGAAGTCCAGCAGAGATAATGGATCATTCCCACGCTCTTAAGGACTTGCGCTCCTGTTTTGACGTATTAACTCGTCTCTTTCGTTACTCTTACTCTCTAGACTTTGTGCCAAAATGAAGCATCAGGAATAAAAAATAAACAATGAACAATGTGCAGACTAATTTGTTAAACAAGGTAAACAAATTCATTAAATTTTGGCTGACCATATAAATCCATTTTATATTCAGCTTTCAAGAGCAGGCATTGGCATGCATCCGTTTTATTTCTTTCAACAATTTCTATGTTTTATATTTATATAAATAATACACACCAAAATGTCAACAAAAAACATAAGCGAGTTTATAAAGAAAGTAATATACTTCACAAAAAACCTAAACCTTGGAGGAAAAAGCAGAACATGTACATCACATAAAATAAAAGAAGAAAAAAATTAAAGCATGAGACCCACAGAATATAGTGTACAAGTTTTCAAGAAATACTAAGGATTTACATAGGAATTCTAAAACTATTGTGTAAGACATGCTAATAGCATTTGAAATTCAGGTTTGGTATTTGAGCTTAAAAGTATATTTCTTTCATTCCCATATTGATTATTTTCTTGAAAGCTTTGGAGCTGTGAGACATCCATAATTTTGGCTATCGGTCCTCCTGGCCCGACTTTAATAGAAATTGCTAGAGAATTTAATCAGATAGAGTCGCATTTTGGTCGTCGAATTGTTTTTAATCGCGAGACAATATGCATAATCAATCGCGTCCAAAAATTAATTTTTATTTAACAAAATTAATTTCAAAAATTAAGTTCTATTTAACAATAACTACAATTGACCACACAAGAAATAAACTATGACAATACGACATAAGTGATTCAAAAGGGCGAGATAAGTTACACGACGATATCGTCTAAACGTTGCAAATCGAGGACCTCACAATTGCCGGTGGACGCGCGGTAATGGGTGGTGAATAAACGTGAGAAGTGTATTATTCAATAACATTATTGTTTTGTATATCAGGTAATTTTATCATAATTTAGCAGAGACCTTACGTCGTTAGATTAAATTAAATAAAAATTGAGTTCAAAATTGTAAATCAATATAAATAAGTTGTTTTAAATAATCCAACTCCATCCAAGAAATATTAATACTTAATACAATAATCAAATATATACATGTGTACACTTACTGTGAAGATTTACATTATATCAGTTACAATAGTTATATGACGTCATTAAATGAAAATAACTGATTCCCTTCCATATAAATAATCGTATCCGCTTTAACATTTATTAGTAGGTTGATAGTAAGAATAACTAACAAAGTTAAACTGAAATAAAATGTTTTTGCAAGTTAACTATCTCAATTATTCTTAAAGAACGTTACGAGACAAATTAAGATAAATATATCTAAAAAGAACCTATTTTACTGTCTCCGTATTATTGTATAAAAAATTCACTCATTAATGTTTTATAGAATGTAAAAAAAAAGCAAAAAAATATATACAAATAAATGTATTGTCTCACCACACTGCTTTAGTTTTCTTCTATAAAGTAGGGTACCTATATCAAAGTAAAAAAAAAAACGGTAAATTATTGCTATATTTTGTAGGAAATATACTTTAAAGGAAATTTGACAAAAATATTTCATTACTAGGTGTAATACTACGGCAAACCATTTTAATAACGATTCGTTTTCCTAATAGAATTGCATGTATCGGTTTGCACGGTACATCACTTTTAACTACAGTTGTCAGGTTGACATGTTTTGTTGCAAAACCGGTTTTTAAATATTTTTTTTTAATCACATTTGTAATTAGATTGACTAATGAATTAAAGAAGCAGTAATACTAGTATTATTTAAAACTGTTATTCAAAGAGAGGTACTGCTGCAGCAGAAATTAATAAACTTCATTTATGAAAAATATGCCGGTTGAGTTAAATAGCTTAACAGAAGGTTGGCTTGAATTGGAAAGTGATCCTGGCTTGTTTACTTTATTATTGGAAGATTTCGGTGTTAAAGGTGTTCAAGTTGAAGAAATATATGACTTGCATAAGCCTTTAGAAAGTCCAGTTTATGGATTCATATTTTTATTCAGATGGATAGAAGAAAGACGCTCACGACGTAAATTCGTAGAACAAATTGAGAGCTTTGTACGTGATGAAGAAACTATCAATAATATATTTTTCGCGCAGCAGATGGTGCCTAACAGCTGCGCAACTCATGCGCTTCTTTCCATTTTGCTAAACTGCCCCAATATGCATTTAGGTGAAACTCTAAGTAGATTAAAGGTATATGAATCTCAAATTTTATGCTTCTATAAATTAATGTTACTGTAATTTTTGCCAAAAATTATGAATTTGTTCAGTATAAATATACCAATTTGTGCTGTTTCTTCCAAATTATCATGTAATACAAAAAAATGCGCATATAAACTCAATAAATTTCTTATTAGCATCATACACTTGGCATGAACCCAGAAAACAAGGGATGGGCTATTGGAAATACACCAGAATTGGCTTGTGCGCATAACTCACATGCAATTCCCCAAGCACGCAAAAAGACTGATAAAAATGCAGGAGTCCCCACTGGACGATTTACAGGTACTATAATACATTACATCTTTAACTTTAATACCTAATTTAAATAACAGTTGTTGCTACATATAAGACATTAAATTTATCATATTTATATTTTGCTTTGGAATATTTAAATGGAAATTTAATTGGTTACAGATGTTTCCAAAAATTAGACTCTTAGATTACTGATTCTCTATGATTGAGTTCCTAAATATGCATAACAGGTGGTAGTTAAATGCTATATATATGAAAGGTGAACAACTTTAAATATTAAATTCCCATGTACTCCATTGAAGCTTACATCCATAATCTTAATTCAAAAGTCACAAAATACTCCATCATTGTTATATTGTTTTAATTCCATTTATTATTTTAGGGGAAGCTTACCATTTTGTAAGCTTTGTGCCCATTAACGGCCATCTTTTTGAATTAGATGGCTTGAAGCCATATCCAACTGATCACGGACCTTGGGCCACTGATGAGGACTGGACTGATAAATTTAGGAGAGTGATGGCTGAAAGACTTGGCAGAGATGCAGGTGAACAAGTGCATGACATTAGGTATGAATATGGCTATAGTGTACCTATTTTACTGACTTAGTTAAAACCTAACTACATATATTGTTTTAAGTCATGCATTAATTGAAAAAGTGTAGAAATCAGTTTTATCACTATGACAATAAATGAGCATTGGAAGGGTAAAAAACAATACATATTGTTAACAATGACAATTTTCTTTGCATATAAAAGCGAGTTCTGATAATTTAAAAATACCTTAAGATTATATAGATAAAATTCTTACTATTTGCCGCCAAAACACTTCAATATAATTTTATACATGAAAATTGATATGTAATTATAATAGCATTTTGTTGTTTTATTTGTCAACAAATAAACAAAATGCTATATCCAAAAAGTTTTTATAAGAATAATAAATATTTACTGTGTATCTAATAAAGTTACAAAACCAACAACAATAATTGAAAGAAGACAAAATCCTTTGTGATAGGTTCACACATGGTAGTGTTATTAACAGTTACTCTGAAACCCGCAATAAAACATTCTAAAGTGACTTTTACTATTCATAATGTACATACAACTCTACAATGTTTTAGGTTTAATCTGATGGCCGTAGTTCCTGACAGAAGAATTGCCTTGACGCAAAAGTTGCAAGCCCTTGAACTGAATCAGAAAAGGGTTAAAGAAGCTATTTCGAAAATAGGAAAACATTTAAGGCATCTATTGAGCAAAGGCAGAGAATTCAATGGTAAGCTAGCATTTATCTTTATCCTATGTTTTAATGGATTGCATCTAGCACTTTGAGAAACAATAATTATCTGTAATTATGAATTAAATAGAATATGAAAGAAATATGTATTAAATAGAAAATTTAATACATCCTTAATGTATTTTTACTTGATTATCCTTTTTCATATAGTGTATATATGTTTGCTGAAAATTAGGGATCTTCATATTCGCAGAGGACGCAATGTCGCAGCCGAACAGCGAAACTTCTCTAATAGATACTATTCAGATAACAGAAGAGGCGATACTAAACGCCATTGAGTCGTCTCAAGCTCTTACATTCGACATTGATTACACACATCCAATTACCATTGAAATAGGTGCATCAGACAGGCCACAGCAGGACAATAGTTTGGCACTAGGTAAGTACAATTTTTAAATTTGGTGCACATACCTCTTTTATCTCCATCTCCATTATGTACATAGGTAGATAATGGTCAGAAATTAAGTCTTTGTATACACCAATTAATTATATTGTATTTGTTCTTGCAGACATTAATACTCTCTAAAAGTAAAATGAAAATTGAAAAGATATTAAGCTAAAATTATGGATATGCTTCTTGAATAAACAGCCTTAAACAGATAATAATATTCATAAATATTATGATGCATACAATTTTCCATACACACAGATTTAAGATGTTATTATTAAATTTATTAAGAATAAAACAGTCTTTAATGATGATGCCAAAATATATGATGGAATGAAGATCTTGTTGTATGTTATTATGTTACTTGTTTTAAGTTAACATTATTTTCAGTTCCAAGTTTTGTTTAAACCATAGATATTACTTGAAACTGTTTTTTATTTTCATGTCATTTATATAAATTTTTATTCCAGTTGATCCAGTAGAGCAAGGCGACAACGTAAAATTCGTTACTTTGAACAGAGAATGTCAGATCTTGGATGATGTAAGTATAGTTTTTATAACCAATGCTTCTTTTAACAATGTGTTTGAATTAGTTTATTATTGTAATATGTAAATAACTTATTTTATACTTTCATACAAAAAATGCTGTAAACAACATTCCTGTTTAAATTTCTTAAGGTTAGGTAAAGATTTACTATTCACCACTTATACTTTGTTTTAAAAAGAGAGCCTTGGTTGGATATTGTTGTAAGTGAGTAATTGCCTATATATGTCCCACTGCTGAGCACAGGCCTCCTCTATACAGAGAGAAATAAGGGCACAGTCCGCCACGCGGCCCCACTGCGGTTTTGCGGACTTCACATATTTAAAAAAATTTTTTGTTGTTTCTTAAATATACAGGTTTCCTATCGATGTTTTCCTTCACCGTTGAGCATGTGATAAATTAGCACTTAAAATTATTAATTATAAATTAACAAATTTATTAATGCCAACACCAGGATTTGAACTGAGGTTGCTTGAGTATATAGATTTAAAAGCAAGTGCCCGAACACGACATGGATAGTTACATGAATAGATTGGGTAATTCAATTACTGTCCTATTTCTGATAATCCGGGACTGTTAAAGATATCTTCTTCTTTCAGATATATCCAACGTCCACGTCGGCTCTGGTGAAGAGCAACGACATGTCGGTCCTAGTGTATAGCGAGACGGCGCCCGAGCAGCCGTTCAAACTAAAGAAGTTGCTGTTAACGCAGCCCGAGTTGAATATTCTGATGAGCAACATACTGAATGAGGTTCAATCGTGTCAGCAGGCTCTGAACGATGAGAACGATAAGAGAGATATGTATAAGGTGAGGTGTCACCAATGTCTAATGTAAATACATAGTGTACATAGTATGCTTATATAAGCATATCGAAGCGATTTTGTCGTATCTCAATAAATCCAATTTTTTCAATTATATATATATATACCTAGTCTAGCCATAAATTCTATTACTGGCTGACCAAGTTTCCAATGGAAGCCGTTCGTAAATCCGAATGGCCCGACTGTTTAAAAGCGTGCGTTAAAGCTAAGGGTGGACATTTTGAATAACTAGTTTAATACATTAACATATCTTTTTCATTCTACATAATCACATATAAAACTTTAAAATAAAATATTTTTTTTAGAAATTATCGGATATTTTCTTTGTAACAGAACTTATGGCTAGACTAGGTATACGAACAATAAAGGGGGTGAAAAAAAAGTTCTATTGGTCACAACCCTCAATTCGATGCAGTTGCGGTACTACCATACAAGCCCAAAAGCCTGGTATGCTCTACTAAGTAGTAAAATTTATAAATCTTAATTAGCACATATATTATTTAATTTATTTTTAAATTTGAGCGTTGCGGGAATGATGTGCTAATTAAGATTTATAAATTTGACTCCTTAGTAGGGCAAGCCGGGCTTTTGGGCTTGTATGGTAGTATCGCCACTGATTAGATGGTAATCGAGGATCGAGTCCAACTGTCAACCTTATTAATCAGTTAAGTTTATAACGCCTTCTTATATAGACTTACCGCAGCATCCCCTCGTTGTCACTCTCACAACTTTGACGGCGTAGTGCCTGAGTAGGTCGACCTGCCACCACGGGGAAGCCTCGCGTTGTGTTTCCGTGCATCTTTTGCCATCGTGCTCTGTCGTTTTCTCACCGTCGTTACCATTCGCCGCAGCTCCCCCGCGTACGGTCGTCGATTGGTTCGCCGGCTTCCTGAAGGCGACGTTCGTTCCTGAGCGATGGGAAGTAATTAGTTTAAACAATTTATAGCGAAATTTGAGCAGTTGATACCATTCAAAATGCATGGAATTAGTTGACTCGTATCTGGGGTTGTTTTTATATTTATCGTTAAATATTGTAACGGTATTTAAAAAAAACCGAGCTCTTCTCAACAGAACTGCATTAGAATCCGATTCTCTACGATCAAAAACTTAGAACTGGCAAAGGTGCTTTTAAAGGTATATTAGAATATAGATATTTTAATTTGATTTGATTCTTGTTTCAAATGAATAGTGTGAGACAAAAAAGGTGTCTTGAACTTTTTATCTTGTTTTGACGTCTTTTCATTACTGAGCCTACTATTAACCACCAGAGAAATACATTTGATAGATAAACCCTTATTTAAAAATATCTTTAATTATTTTTTTATCGCACAAAATTATTAAATTACCATAACTTGACCTTATATTTATAAAGCGAAGCTTAGTTTTCTGAATCGAAGCCGATTGAATTATGTAATTTTAGTTTATGTAACACTTTAGTGGATTACTTTAAGATGTTAGAAATTTAATTTAGTGTATTTCTAAGTATAAATGTAATAAAAGACATATACAGTGTATTTAATTCCTATTCCTATTCAGAATTTATCGTCGTATAGAACAATCCATTAATATATCACAACCGCCAAATTTACCAAACTTAATTAGCGAACTTTGGGATTTTGGAATTATTTAAAAGAAACCTTTATCTGATTGAAGCGTGCATAAAACAACAGCGGTTAATTAGCTATTATTTTAATGATTATTACTCTATTATATGGTAATTTTGATAGTCTCTGGATGTTTTTTCTACACCAATAAATAGATAACATTCTAATACGTAAAACCCCTTTTGTTGGACAAAAAAGTGCTTACTTAGTGCTCCTGACTACAAAGGGTTCGATTCCCACCGAGGACTGTATATACTAGAACTATATATGTGCGATGAGCATAGGTATTTGTTCTGTGTCTGGGTGTTAACTATCTACATAAGTATATATTTAATAATTTATAAGTATGTATATCAGTTGTCTGATTGCCATAGTTCTCTGCCTAGTTGTAACATCAAATGGAAATGTGTGAGATGTCCCAAGATATTATTATTGTTATTATAAAGTTTTATTTCCTAATCCTGTGCTGATGGTAGCCACAAATCTGCCGATATTAACTCGGTGCCACATAGAAATTGTTTAGGCGGGTCCACCCAGAGATTGAAGATGGCATATCTCTATACTTAATAATTACGGGCGACATGGCCCTTCAAACGGAGACACAGTAATGCTCATATAAACGACGACGCAGCACCGTCCCAGGCGGTCACCGATAATGCGTGCTACGACTTAACATAGTGTTAAGGATGTTACTTACCGCAGAATGGTGGTTCTGTCGTCCAATCGCCTCTCAGGGTGCATTCTCTCTGATGTGCTCCGAACAGTTCGTATCCTTCATCGCATTCGTAAGTCACCACTGTGCCAGGTGTGATGTCCGCGTTGTTTGATAACGACACCCTTGCGTTAGGTGGCACTGCGGGGTGTCCGCAATGTCGCTCACCTGAAAACATTTTTCTATTAACACAATATGACACGTAGTACATTATACTAGTCTGTGTGTTTTTTTTTAAAGAACACAAACTACGATGTTTAGAAACCCGTGTGGGTTTACCTAAAGAATATACCTACCTCTATAAACATCCTTTTACTTTTTTATCAGAACACGCAGTAAATCGTAAATTTATGTTTTCAGCCCTTTTTCTTATAAACTGTAGCTAGCTGTTGCGTAGTAATATTCTTAAAAAAGATGTACAAAGTACCAGTACTACACGTATTGATGAGGTTGTTCTAAAATCAATTTAGCTGAATTCATTTCAGTTGGGGTTGATTCGACCAAATGATCAGTGATTAATTGTATAGTCGGCTCAGGTATACGGTATAGTAGGCGTGGCGATTTAAATGGATACCGGGGTTATTTTTTTGGACATAAAGTGACGTGATAAGCAAGTTACGCGTATATGGTAAGGAAGAAGACTGTTTACAACAACACAGCACTGAACAGACAGTACCTTATAGCAGTGGCGGTACTACCATACAAGCCCAAAAGCCCGGCTTGCCCTACGAGGAGGCTAAGGAGGAAAATTTATAAATCTTAATTAGCACATAATTCCGCAAAGCTCAAATTTAAAAATAAATTATTCTGGATTTTACTAGTAACGCCACTGCCTCATAGGACTTGTTTGGCATTGCGCTGGATCCATTTCCCAGAGATTTAAGGTGTCATGTCTCTATGCCTACTGACAGCATTTTTTGTAGGACACTATTTGCATTATTGCTTGGCGGTAGAATGGCTGTGGTATCACCTCAGGCGGACTCTGCAAACGATACCTAAAGGAAAATTAACTGAATAAGACTGAAGAAGGTTCAACTAATCGATGTCTAAATGCTAAACACTGAAAATCCTGGCAGAGGTCATAGCTTACCATCAGGCGAGCTGCAATCTCCGTAGAAAATAAAAGTAAGGATGGGGCAGCAGAGCAATCGATTAGAATTGTGTTGCGTTCAATCTTGCGGCGGACGGTTGGCGGTGCGATTGCGCATGCTAATGGGAGAGTTATACTATCATTTGTAACGCATCGCACCCGCCGCGGTTGCGCCAGGAGCACGGGTAAAGAAAGCGCAAGTCGACTTATGTAACATCTTTTACGTTACGCGACGTGTTATGTGCTGCAATCTTCGTTTGGCCCGCGCACTTCCGATGTTCTACGCACGCGTTCGAAATTTCCATGTCGAATGGAGTGCTTCACGTACACCCATCGAAGTTGTTACCAGCCGGTGAAAGTTTAAATTGAAATGGAGAATGACTAATTTCAGTCTGCATAACTTTTAATTACGACTATTTAATAAAAATAGAACATATAACAAAATAAATGTAATGACTACTACCTTTGTTAATGTATAAACTTCACTTTTGTTTTCACCTGTACAAAATCGAAATCAAGAAATTTAATTAGTAAGAAATAACATTTTATTATTAAATTGTCTTATATCTACTCTTGAAACGTACTGGTAGTAGTAGCTCTTGTAAAAATCTATGTCGTTATGGTTGTAGTAAACATAAAACGATTATACTTGGTCGTATTATAGGCGTTTTAAACGTAGATAACGTACATAAAGAGATTGTAATTTTACTTATCATTAATTTCCTTTTTGACATTACGGCGCGCATGGTTTTAATCCCGATTATTTATAGTAAAAATAAAGGTTTTTGTGCGTGTCAGCCCTTCATTTTTATGTATTTTTTGACACAAGATGAAACTTTTATGTGTCTTTCCGTGTGTGTTCAAGAAAAGTAAATCTGTAGCTAGATAATACAAAACTTTTATTTTACGTAATATTGTAATGCAAAGTTGCGACTGCCGCTAAAGTTACAAAACAGCTTTCTTTTTTATTCTATTTTGCATGTTTTATACGTTAATACGATATAGTGTGTCACTTTTAAGTATTGGACAAGGACAACGGCCTTTTAATTACCTGTTGATCACGCTCTGATTGAAGTTGCTTCAGCTTAGCCTTTCTCAAACGAAGCAAGCCCTAGTTCGTTTTACATGGGACATAGATAAGGTAATCGATACGATAAAAGTCAGGAGGCGAAGTCCTCAATTTGCATGTTTGTATATTTACTAATATTATAAAAATATACGTTTGTTAGTTTTACAAGCCATGGTCGTAACAAGCCTTTTCACGGATTCGATATTCCGACAAGGCTTTGTATATAGGTAGATTGAAAACGCAAACGTCATTCTCAGAAAAAAAAAGCGACGTAACGAGCCAGCCGTGTGCTTCATGTTAAACAGCAAAGTGCCACACAGGAACTAAATTTTCACTAACTTTTTTGAGTAGAGTATTTATTAAAAAGTAAAATATTTTATTTTTTTATTTAGATAGAAGAGAGTGACAAAAAAACTATTTTACACATAAGTTACTCGATAACGGTCTCGATCAGCGGAGAGCAAAGCAGGAAAGTTATTGTTGTTGTAACTAACTTGTTTCTTCGTAGTACCTTACGTTATTTCATCTTTTACTTCGTATTGTCTATTAAATTCAAACTTTACCATTCTAGGATATGTTAGCAAGGTAATATGTTACTATTCGCACATAAAACTAAATCAGTGTTGTAACACGTATTGGGTAAATGATCAATAAAGTTGGTTGAGACTGTAATTCCTCCTTTCCTTAAACTGTTAAGCAACTTTGAGAAAAGAATGGAAGGAGTTTTGAACATAGACGCCGCATAAGACAAGATTTTGGTAATGGCATCGATATTTTAAATGTAATGTTCCTGTTTAATGTTTGGTGTTGACAGTTATTCGTTGTTGTAAAAGCGATACACTATATAATATATATCTTGATAGCATTGCGTTGCGGGAGTGAAATTTAAAATATTGAAAAGAAAAGAACGAATGTGTACATATTGTACAAAAACATCCAGTGCACTGTCAATAATACCCACAAACCTTTGGGCAATTTATGTGTCGTAATTTGGCCGTAGGCAAGCGTTGTTTGTGGCATTTGGAAGTGAAGGACGGCCTGGCATTTTGCTCGAATTATTTTAGTCGGACGTTAGGAAACCTGACCAAAAGTTTAATGAGTTTAGCTCTGCAACGAGTGCATGACTAAATTAATATAAAAAGCCTTTTAGGCCGATAATGGGCGGTGTGCACGTTAATTGCTTGCGTTACTGGATTTTAAGTGTTTGTAATTTTAATGTTTAACATACTTTCTAATATATTGCTGGTGTTATGGTAGTAGAAAAGGGAAGCGGAACAGTTGACGTACTAATAAATTAGTCACCTAAGCATACAATCTACATATTTTTTATTGCAATGCTTATCTTGTCTTTTATACTTTAACCATAAATACTGTTACAGTTAAAATTAAACAAAATATTACTTTTTAATTTAGAATCTGTCATTTTTATACGATTGTTCATTGTGTTATCTTATTTTCGCACCAATATATTGTGAAATATTTTGTGATATTAAAATGGAGTGGGGTGATAAAAAGAAACGAATCGCTGTGATTACATAAAGTAGGTATAGAGCTAAATACAATTTTTAAAATCCTCCATACGCTTGGTATTAGTCAAAAGTTTGTTGTGTTCTAATGATAGGTACATTGAAACCCCCTCTGTTTGTGACAGAAAAAGATATGGCCGTTCACGTAGTTTCGTACGAAAAAGGCGATCAAAGCAGTAAGGGAAAAAAATCGAAGAAATCTTATCCGAAAGCAAAAGATTTTATCTCAGGACATGAAGATAGCCTATAGAACCATGTCGCGCATATAAGAGACGCACTGGCCATTTCTTAACTGATGATTTAAAAAAGAATAGGGTGGTAAAATCAAAATACCATTCTTGAGAAGGTAGTTAAGCCCCTTACCAACACCATGATCAGTAACCAAGAATGATCCTTTCAACAAGACTCGGCGCCGGGTCATAAAGCTCGATCCACCCAATCTTGGTTAGAAACGAATATTACGGACTTCATCAGAGCTAAAGAATGGCCGTCATCTAGTCCCGATCTCAATCCACTGGATTATGATTTATGGTCAGTTTTAGAGAGTAAGGCTTGCCCTAAACACCATGATAATTTGGAGTCTCTAAAACAATCCTTACGATTGACAGTGAAGAATTCTCCCATAGAAAGACTGCGTGCTGCTATTGATAACTGGTCTCAACGTTTAAAGGACTGTATTGCAGCCAATGGAGACCACTTTGAATAAGCTTTATATATTTTTAATGGTTTCATATTAATGTATTAAACTAACACACACAGTAATAAATGTTACGTACAATAAAGAAATGTTGTTTTTTTGTATACACAATCAATGGCGAAATCTATGATTTTACATCATGATCATGATGCTATGTTAATCAAGAATGTATTCACGTAGCCGAAATCACTGTTTGCAGCTATTGTTATTTTAAATAATAACGATATTTTAATATCGGTTGGACTCCTTTGCACAGACCGTCGGGGGTGGACCATTATCAGTTAGTTATACTGCCAAGCTGTATGCTGCTGTGTATTATGCTCGGAAGAGTAATGTTGCCAGGGTTACTTCTGGATATCGAAATGTAACATTTTCAATCTGTCTCGTCTCGTCACTTTCGCTCCTCACAAAAAAAAAATTATATCGTCATCAGGCCGAAAAACTGAAAATGTATCGCTGATATTTTTCGAAAATAAAAAGACGACGCGCAACTCAAACTGTAAGCGCGTGGGATAATAGGCTCCGATTGCTAACCCGACGTTCACGGCATCCAAAAGACACAGGTCGATTTCACAATGCGAACAGACCAGCAAACACGCTTCTGAAATACCAACAGCGGCCAAATTTGGTCCGATTACGTGCGATTCGGATTTCTGTCGGAATAATACCGCCGCAGCGGACGTAACTATTACATTTTGACATTCAATCCTTGTCTTAATTAGACGTGATAGTTTTACCAGTTGCAACGTTCAGTTTCCATCCTTCCAATTTGCTCGTATGAATTTACGCTCGAAGTGGTCTCCTTTTGAGTTCATTAGCATCGATTAGTCACAGAGTGGCCTCTTCTCCTTTCTATAAAATTCTATTTATAATTTAATGCATCAAAGAAACTTGCATCCAACCTATATTAACTTTGAAAACAGTTTTTAAACTTTTTAATCATTGTATAAAGGTTAGCTATAAAGTGACTATTTATTAAATATTGTCGAGGGTGAATATATTGTACTAAGTCTGCTAAACGAGTACCATACATCTTGTAGAAACAGTAGTAAGGTGGTGGTGGGTAGTGTGGTGATTGGTGAATAAGGTAACCGTATATAGTGTGTTTAGTGGTGCTACCTAAACACACTACAGGTTTTTTAAATGACACTTTAGATAGTTCATTTATTACTTTCTATTGTTAAGAGAAACCGAACGTCAAAACAGTATGTCAATTTTTGTGTACTTCTTTTTTTGTGCCTAACTGCTGAAAAGCATGTTGCAAATAAGTGATTGAGTGTTAAGTGATTCCATAATCCATTCCAAATAAAATGAAACATACAAAGATGCTTAAAGTATAGACAATAGCAGCGATAACATCTACTCATCTTAAAGTACGGATATTTATAAAAATAATGGTCGATATAAAGCATATGAGATGCATACACGTACCTTCAGTCTTTATCGATGAGGCGATTAGTGTAAACTGAAAGACGAGTAAGCAATTTACTTACAATCTCATCGATAATAAGCTCGCGATAAAGTGAGATTAATTTGGATGCAGGTTCTATGAGCTAGTATTTATTAGGTTTTGTATTTATTAACTTCCGCTTCTAGAATAGGTGCCGTGATATTAAATTTCGTTTATATTCAATTCCCGGCAAACTATCAATTAGTTTCAAATCTTAAATGAAATTTTATTTTTAGTCTTGGAACTTGTTGATTATTTTGCGTTCGTGTTTAGGATGTTGTTCTGTTCTCCTAACTGGCACACAATAGATCATAAGATGTTTTTCTATGGGTAATTGTCATTTTTCATTCTGGTTCAGTAATAAAAATACGGTGTTCTGTTCAAGCATTATTTCGTTAAAGAAGGTAAAATCGACTAGCCAAAAACGATCGAAATTGTGATCAGTATCAATAAAATCGAGAAAGTTATCAATCAGAATGAAGATAGCATTTTACGAGTTCTCCGCAAAACATTTTTCGTTTTAAAAATATGCTCTGCGAATTTTCATTCGGCATTTCGCTCATCCGGCTGATCGTGACTCGAGTGATTGTTTTCGTACTCTTGTGTGTTGCGCCAACATGTAACAAAACCAGGCCGATGGAGTCACGTATTATGGCTAGCGATGCGTGACGTACCCGAAACCAGTCGCGGCTGAAGCTTCGCTTCTGAGCTTGCCGGCCCTAACAAACTGACCAATCAATCCTTATTCAACAATTCAACATTCCCAGCATGTATTTCCGACGGGTTTTCCTTCGCAAACTGCCGTAATTCCAATGTAAGTCTTGACTGTGAAAGAAAATACCTTGAAAATAAATATGAGAAAATTTTTAAATGATTTGGATTAAAATATTAGGGTGTTCTTTGGTGTAGGGAACTGTAAATATTACAACTATATTTTTATCATTAAAGTAAAATAGTGAATTTTATTGAAAACTATGCTTATATACATTAACATAAATATACATACGAGTATATAAAAATATAATTATTAATGTCAACTTGGGATAAATGTGAACATTAAATGTTCTCATTTTAAAATCTATTCATAATGCAATAATACTACTAGTTTAAATAAATAAAAAATGTACTAGTTACACGCCTTAACAAAATGGGAATTTTTGCGAGGAAGGCAATAAAATACGCTTAGAGAGTATGAAATCACGTTTAAAATGAAGTTCAACTGCATGCCATTCGGTGTGCAGTGAAGAGATAACCCTTTGAGAACGCAATACCGTACCGTCAATAAGCTCATCCGATTTTATTCCTAACGTTCAGTTTGAATCTCCAGCTTTACAACTCCCTTATAAAAATCAACTCGAAATAGAGCTACCGGTAATAAAACTATGATAATATAAATATTGAAACATCTTATTTGTCATGGAAAAATATTTTTGTACGATTGATTGATTAATATTGACAACTGATTTAATTATGAAATATAAAAAGTAGTATTTGGATATTTTTTCAAGATAGAAAGAACAATGCAAAAAGTAACAATATAAAAATTAGCTCTGCGCCCACTTTTAAAACAAAATAAAAATTTATATTTCACAAACCCACACTATGCCCATAACTTATATTTCAGTGGGGCGTTGTTTGTTTCGACTTTAGTTATAACTTTTATCACAAAAAAAAACAAGTTATTACAACACTGCTGAATGTTTAGTTATAATTATATGAAGTTAACCGCTGTGCAAATTCTTTGTAAGTAGTTTGTTACAAACACGTGATAAAAATGCAAAAATTGGTAAGATAAGACGAAGTTACAGGCTGCTGCAACGTATTGCAAGTTGCAACATAATGACGGATTAGACGAGCAAACTACTTGTAATTTTTTATATTATCGCTATTCTGTTAAATCCTGAAGGTGCATTTTTGTGGCGCAAATATCGCTCATCGAGAAACAAAGACGAATGTGACAGCTTGTTGACAACCTTTTTAGCAAATTTTAAACACGACACATGTTGTTAGTTATATTGATTGTGCAGAGGCGATTATGTGGCGACTTGGTAGCGATAAAAATTATTATCGCAATGTGAAGAACATTGAAATAGGTAGTTTTCGCACGCATATTCCTCTTTTGAAAAATAGCCAAGGCTATTCATTTCCACTGAGTTAATACTTGTTAGCTTTGTAAATAAAAGTAAAGCAATAGCCTATATATGCCCTACTGCTAGACAAAGGCCTCTTCTATAGAGAGTATAGGGGCACAGACCGCCACGCGGCCCCACTGTGGATTGGAAAACTGCACATATTTAAGATATTTTTTTATTGTTTCTTAAATATGCAAGTTTCCTCGCGATGTTTTCCTTCACCGTTGAGCACGTGGAAATTCAGCACTTAATATTGTTATTTATAAATTAACAAATTCATTGTTAATAAGTCTGGTCATCGGGATTTGAATTCAGGTTGCTCGAGTATATTCAATTAAAAGCGACCGCCCGAACACTGATCTACCACGGCGTTTTTGTTAGCGTTGAAATGTCTCGATTATATACGCCCTCAGCCTTCTTCGGTTGCCCTCAAACGCTCTAAGTCAGTATTGAGAACGCCGGACGGGGACGAGTAATTCCTTATGCGTCCGAGATGCCGGCCACTAACGGTGACTGATTGTTCTAAACACAAAAACCTATAGAAGGCGACGTGCGTGTCCTACTTGTTGCTATGACTCCGGAACGTGTTGTGGACTACACCAATAAATGAAATGTTCATAGAGGTATATATACTACACATAGTTTCTGTCACTATCGCCGTTTACTTTATAAATATTTAATTCTAACGTTAGAGTTTGTGTTGTAATAATCCTAACTAATTAAGTTAACATAAACTAGCCCGTCGTTATTGTTGTCTATTTAAACAGGCACCAAGTCTGTCCCGTGACACTGTAGTGTTCGAAACTTCGGCTAGTTAAATTTACACCGTTAACTGTTTCTAGCAAATTGTTAGCGATGCGTGATATAGAAAAAGTCATTTTGTCCGCTTTTTTTTTGTCTTTCTCAATGCGGCTCCTTAGCTCACCGAGAAGTCTTATAAAAGAAAACACATCAAACCACGAATAAATTTCATTAGGTGGCATAATAATTCACGGCGAGCACTACGAGCGGTTTATATAAAAAGCTTGAAAGAAGTTCACAAAACGACCACTATTCGCGGTTAATATTAAAAATTAAAAAGTCCGCTTTCTTCTATGCTTTATTCCACCTGTTATCTTGGTCAAGAATGTTGTGGAAGCTACTACTGGTCACATTAACTGGTCGCTGCGACTGGTCAGCCCGCTCTGCCTTCTTGCAAAATGATATTCATTAATATTTTTTTTTTACCAAAATTTAATGAGGAGGGTACCTATTACTCGGTCCTTTAGCTAGTAATATGACTTTATTCGTCTTATCGGACTATACAGCATTAGGTTCTTAACCTATAATAATATATATGGTTTATACGTTATACAAAAAATATATTTAATTAGTTAAGTAATATGTTCATTATTTGTCAAACATGATTTTGTCTAATTGTAAATGTCACAGTCATTGACTAAATAAAGTGTTGTACTCTTTGCAGAATCTCTCCTGTGGTCGATTTCGACCACTAGGCGATAATTAAATTAAATGTAAATAGGAGGCAATATGCAATGAGATGATTCCGTCTACATTTATCATATCTTCCGATCAGTGGTCTAAGTTAACCATAAATTAGGTTCCCTGAGGACGGGACGTTAAGCTGAATTCGGATGAGTGACACTTTATATGAAAAGAGATAGATACCTGTTTCCACCAGTGGGACGAAGCTGGGTAATGAAATAAAATGTTGGTGATATGATATTGACATGAAGTTTACCGTTTTACCTCATTATAAAATAAGTATATTGATTGTGCAGAGTTTATTCTAAATCTTACTGGTAATAAAATTTACTATACTTTAAATATGCATAATCATACATTTATAAAGTAATTTAGCTCAAGCATCGTAATCATCGTTATCGTTTCAAAGTAACACTAGACTAATAAACACCACAATTATCTACCATTTTAGACAGAACAATAAAAATAAAGGATCAGCGCCAACGTATTAACGTTAGATTTATCTGTTGTTTAATTGTGAGAAATCCTATACAATAGACATGTAAGTGATGGCCTTGGAGGCTCAATACTCTTCGACTGCCAGTATCTCCTTGTTCCCTAGTCACACAACATAAGAATCTTGTAACATATTTTTCTCTCGTCAGATTCTATACAATTTAAATTAAATGAAAAACAAAAATATTCTTTTTAAGTGATAACTTCTTGTATAAATCTAGCCATTCTTATGGGAAGGTATACTGCTTCGTAACGTAACGCGTAACGGCGCCAGTCTGTCTGGCTTCAGTTGACAGTTTGACATGTTAATAGTAAGTATATAACCTAGAACTATCGCCGCTTTTGAAAGTTACTGTAAAAAAATTCGTTATTACATAGTTCAACTTAGATTAGATTAAGTTATCACTTGTGACGGGCCTCCCGCGACGCACACGTTTTTTCTACTTTCGTTACATCATGTACTAAATCGTTGAGTTTGTATTTCAGAACGCAATTCGACGAAACACATCTGCCGGTACAATGTCAAAAAACAATCTTTTATGGAATACTCTCGGTATTTTTAAAATATGTGCCTTTTATTTTGAAATATGTTTTATTTTTGAAACATTATTTGCGTTTTTCTCACTTTATTTTAAAGGTTACTTACTGTTTTATTTAAGTTTTTACTCATCATTATTTTCTTCTATACTTGGCGTTTATCAACGCTCAATTGGCTTGATGAAGTTAAATATTGGAATTATATATAAATATTGCATTGTTTGTTATTTTCTTGTAATTAAATAAATAAAACTTGTTGCTTCGTTAGTATTAGTGAGAAATTTATTAAAATTGTTTTAATAGCTCTACGTATTATTTTTTACACACATATAAGTAAATGAATTTTTCCCCTTATATTGCGCGCGTAGTTCGAAAACATTGCTTCTGTGCCAGTGCAGTCAAAAGAATTAATTTCCCTACATTTGACAGGGTTCAGAGCGAGAGCAGATTTTAATCTACAAAGGGGAATTCCAGGTTGGACTATGAAATCCGTTCGGGCATCCGTTGGTAATAAAATCTAGCCATTTTAGTGTAACCATAGAGCTAGACGAGAGAAATGGACGTACATGATAGGAACTAAATAGCGTTAGGCACATTTTAATATTTTGAACACAAGACATTAATATTCAATTGAATTTTTTTTTATTTATAAAATATTGACGCAAACCACTAGGTCGTCAGATTGTTTGCCATGTCACTACCAAAAGGCAACTTGCTTAGTTGTGTTTTTGTTTGATTACTTTTTCACGACCTTATTGAATTCAACGTGAATCTCACAGCCTATAGCTACCGATTACAACTTCAAAGCAAATGTTTCTTCAAGAATGAAGATAGATCGTCGAATTCTCGCGAATTACAAATGTATTTCTTTGCAGCCCCCTTGGAATATTCCCACTGCGTTGCCAGGTATTCTGTCGAAGAGTATTCTTCTAAGCAGTTATGTGTAGGCATTACGGTGAGCGCTGTGCAGGGAACCGAACAGGTTCTTTATGTGTTGTCATGAGCAACGTGTCGCTTTTTTTTAATGAAGTAGGCTAACAAAAGAGTAAGCCGCTCGCCTGATAGCAAGTGATTACCGCCACCATGGACATTTAACGTGGTAATGCTTTGCCAACATTACAACGTGGTAATGCTTTGCCGACCACCGTCAAACACCGCTTACCATCAGCTGCACAGCTTGCTTGTTTTCCTCGCTTGTCTTGTCAGTTTATCTCCTAGAAAAAATGCATACGTACTCAGCAATGCAACGCAATTATTATTTTTTCTCTCTTTAATATTTTTCTATTCTCAATTGACTTTGTGTTTATTGTATGTTTTGAATGTACCTATTATGTAATGTGTTATATGTTGTATGTTGAGTTGAATTTTTTTTAAACTTTTTTTTGTTGTGTATTCAAATCAAATCAAAATATTTTATTCAAATAGGCCTTTACAAGCACTTATGAATCGTCATTTTTACATCTCAGTTC
>DWHO01000280.1:0-22295 GCA_018247575.1 Eurytides lysithous rurik | reverse complement strand
TGGGCGGCGGTAATCGCTTACCATCAGGTGAACCGCTTGCTCGTTTGTCAGCCTACTACATAAAAAAAGAAAAAAAAAAAAGGAACAGTGATTTTTGTAAATTATTTAGGAATAAAACAAGAATATGCAATGTACACTTTTCTTTATTTTTACATATACACAATATAAAATTTATAAAGTAATAAACAATAATTTATTTCTTTACGAAAATATTAAAAACGTTCTTTTTAAATTAGTGGCGTGATAAAATGACAACTGAGTTAACGAGGCGAAAGTCGAACATTATCTTAATTTATAATATAATGTTCGACTTGCCTCGGTAGCATCTTCTTTCACGCTGTCACATTGTTTTCTTCTTGCCCGTCGAAATACGACGTAACCGTAACTTCTAATTATCGTACTTAAGGGCTTAATCCGGATCTGTTAATTAAAATTAATGCCGTATACTTAACTTGCATAAAATTTATTTGAATGAGAGTAATTAAACTCCATAAAAATATAAGACTTTTATAAATAAGGTAATGAAAATAGTAAAAAAAAATTCTAAGTGTGTATTAATTTTGACTATTTAATAGAGAAAGCAATATCTTGTACGCACCTTAAACATATAGTTACGCAGAAGCTGAAAAAGAAGTATTCATAATAAAGTTAGCTGCGTGTGTTCTTATATTTGAAATAAATAATACGATAAAGATAGAACGGAAACTCTACACACGAAATAACAGTTTTCCACAAGTATGTGGCACAAATGCATTCATTCTCTCTTTGTTCAAATTACTCAATAGGACGGATAAAAGTGATCAGGCGCGCAAGATCAGATCATAAAACCAAACCGAACGTTAAACCAATATTATGGTAACGTGATTCGCAAATCCACTGCAATAGACAAATACCAAGATCTAATTTTCACCTGTCTACCATCGGGTGAAAATTAGATATTGGTATTCATTAGATCTTGGATCTTTGTATTCAAAAGTAAGAGAGTATCCATCGGGATACTCTTACTTTTGAGGTATTTAGAAGACAAACCCGTAATGCCTTATTCCAAGTAGTCTAGTCTTGAAAATCTAATAATTATTTTTATAAAAACCACAACCGATATGAATGTAAAAAAGGCCTCAATCACCCTACATTACATATTTAATTCTGAAGAATGTGTAATTTACTTTGATCTTCGAAATTTAAAGGATTGTGATGGAAATCTGACGAATTGCGAAATCCGCCCTTCCTCCATTTCAAAATCGACTAAAATTGTACGATAATTTTTACCAGCAGAATTTGAACCCGCGACCCTCGGTTGTGAAGTTAGCCTTCAATATTTTCAATTTAATACTTTATTTTATTGTAAATTCTCAGTAATGCTCTTACTTACTTCGACAAACTGACACAGAATGAGGTATAAAAAAAATGCAGGAAAATGGGTGACTTCGCAAAAAATTTTACTAGCAAGTTCTATCTACTTTGAAGACATTTTGTGTCATAATGTATATGCTCTTTTTTATTTGTTGTAGCAAATAGAAGAAAAAAAATTTTTATGGATGTACACCAAAGTGGTTTCTACATACATCTCATCATCATCATTTTTCTACATAATCTGGCAAGTCTTAATTAGATCCATCCGATTAAATTGTCACTCGCCTTCTCGTATCACATTTAATAGGAGTAATTCTAATAATGCTAATAAAATGCTGTATAATTTTTATAATTATTTAAGAAGTAAATGAGGCAACGTTTTGTATCTATGAATTTTTGAAAAGCAGTTCCTTAAGGAAAAAATAACTCGCTGGATTATACTTTAACGCAAATCGAAAACGTCATAAATCATATTCAATACTGACCTTCTGCAGGAGCTGGTGCAGGAGTTGCGGGCGTAGCCGGTGCGGTTTCCCCCTCCTAATGACATTAATTTTCATTATTAACACCATCTCACGAATTAAAAAAGGGAAATTGCCAACATATGTAGCTAGAAAAAAGTTGTGAAAAGCAAGCAGGAAGCGTTATCAAGAAGTCGCAATGGTTAATCTCAGTTCTTGTTTACTGATCGCCTTCATTATGTATTAGTAATGTTTATGCCAAACCCTGTGGTAGAAAATTTGATAAACCATAATGATACCACCTTATTCAGTTTGTTTTTCGTTTATCAAATTTATAAACTCAGGCAATCAGTTGTTTCGAAATATATCTTAGGTTTGAGTATAGTAGGAATCTAGATGATGAAAAACGGCCCACCACAGGACAATAAGACCAAAAATACAAAGAAAGCGAAAAACACAATAGCTAATTTTTCCAAGTAAGCTTTTAAAGGGTTTACCTTACAGGTGACCATTTGTGATGGACTTGATTTTTTGTTGTTACCAAAGGGGTGGTAAGATATATATGACGCAGTACTGAAGGTATTCGAACAATAATTCGGTATAAACTAGTTACCAACGGAGATATTTCATGAACATGGACGAGATACAGAATAGTCTGAATGATAATTTATGAGTTGACAAAACGTTTTAAGGTTCTAAATTAAAATAAATCCATCGAAGCCCACTGCTTATTAAGTGCTATCTTCTCTAATCTATCAACAAATATCTTATTGCAATATAATTGTAGCTCTGTGCTTTATCGACCAAGTATGTCAAAGTGCATACCTGTGTTGTCATGTATTTCGTATCGATAGCGTATGATTGCAAGGATTTAAAATTGGTAGGACTCAACAACAACTTGACAACGCAAAGAATTAACAGATACCGTCGTTATTCCAAACCACCACCACGCGTTTTTCAAGATATTTTCACCCTGCACACGTAACTTTTGGAATGTGTTGTCGGTAGTGGTATTTCCTGACCCCGTCCCTCCCCAAAGGCCCACACGCATTTGCGACTCCTTTGATGTTGTGAATTCCCATAGGCAGCGCTGATCGCTTGCCATCAAAAGACCACTCGCAGAGTCCGCCCTGGGTGGTACGGCTGCATTTCTAATTGTTCTACCGCTAAACAACAATGTGAAAGCACTACTGTTTATTCCGGTTTTATGGACAATGTTTTCACCGTAATAACCGGGCATAGGGATATCTAAGTGACGAGCTTAACGCAAGGCCATATAGGCGCTCTATTGTTATAAAGTCAAACTCAAAGTCAAAATTCTTTATTCAAAATCGGATTGGTTTACAATCACTCTGACGTCTAATGATTCTACTATAAATATATACACTTGTTCGTCTTATTATCTTATCACCTAAAATCTTAGCACAAGCAAACGTCAATGTTGGATTCTCTCTCACAAATTTCCAAAACAGTTTTAAGACAGAGAAATATTCGCAATTCACCTACGCATTTGCGGATAATACGCAAAAACGCATACGCATCCGCCTTCAAAAATATGAAGGCGGATAACCGCGATGCGGTTAAGCACCGATTGAGAAGCCTCTGATGTAGGCTCATTAACCTAACATTTATTACTAGCGAATAGTTCAATGAAAGCAGATTTAGGTAGGTAAGGCTAGATTTAGAAAAGGCACGTAGTGTTTTAGATGGTCACCTTGCCAACTGCGCTAGGACCCCATACGCGGTCGGAATCTGGGTGTCCTGTATCCCAGATTTCATATTTGTAAAAACCCCTACCTACACTTCAGTGGTATTGATTATTCTCTCGAGCGTTTTTGCTTTACAATTGTTAAGTATCGAACCCTGAATTTTTGAAGATTTTTTTCATTTCCGCATACATATGTATGTTTTTCAATACCCTAAAGATCAATTTACATGCACCATCCGCATCATCTCAACTATAAAATATAACATAGTATACCTTCCAATAAAGATAAAAGACTATCTAGTCTTTTATAAATAAATGAAAAATTAATTTTAATAGTTAAAAATTGTTGATTTTACAGCAGACTAATTTTTATTTTATAGAAGATCATTTTCAAAAATTTTTACTCGCATTTCATAAGTACTATGATAGACGAACGCTAATGTTTATTAAAATAATGCCCTTATTAATACTTACTTTCGCTCCACTAAACTTAAATTTAAATTGATTTAAGGAACACACACAAATGCTAAAAATGAACGTAACTTAACTGGTATGATTAAATAAAACATGCTTAAAAATTTACTAATAACTAAAAATAAGAAATGTATTTTCTGATTTGCAAAGGATTCACTCTCAGGAAGGAAAGGGGGGTAACGAAATTATATCACGGCTGCATATAAATATAGTACAGAAAAATTTTTTTTATTAAACATATTAACTTACAAAAAATTTATTTGTATATATAAATAATATAAGTGGTTTTGACATTTACGAAATTTTATTTTCCTGTTCGCCATAAGACGTACATATACATACAAATAATGGAGGAATTTGCCGTTGGCTGTTTCGGGCAATAGATTCCAGATCTCATAGAGCCGTATGTTAGGATAGGAATCACAATATACTAACTTGCGGCTTTAATGGACAAATGAATGTACGTTAAGGTCACATTATAGTTTTTGTGGGGTATAAATAACACTTCATGCCTCAACCTCTTCTTCTTTTACCTTCTGGTCTCCCGGCTTGCCCTTCGACCAGTCTGGCTTTTTCTGTGAGGGAAAAATATGATATTAGCAGAAAGCATACAAATTTGGTCGGTGATTTTTGTCATACGTCAGCTTGTAATGTTTTTGGAGACTTTTTAGACTATAGTAGTCTACGATACACTACATAATTTTCAGTGAACGGCCAATTATATCAAGTTATTTGTCAACTGAGTCTGACGATGGACATATCACTTTTAAACCCCTAACAGCGTATTATCACGTTTATAAAATGTCCAGGGTATAATATTATTATTATTATTACACTATCGCATTGGGTTAACCTGTTAGGATAGTGGTAGAGAAGTATAAATAAATAAATAAATATTGTAATATGTAAGAAAAGAATCTATTTTAATTCATATATACAGATCAATACGCTGTATAGGTCTTTATCGTATATGTATATTATAAAATAATTAAGTGAAGGTAATAAAAATATAAGCGTTATTTATAAGAGACATAATAAGTCATAACTTAGTGTTGTGTTTGTATTTATGTTCTTAAAGAAAAATAAATTATAGTTTTATTACTTTTACTATGAGTAACAGTTCAATCTATGGAGAAAATCAGGGTATTGTACTCTATGCCAACAGGAAAAAAGGGTTTCGAGTTGGCATATTGTACAAATTGCAACCGTAAAAAAATGGATCCAAATCAAAATACTATAAGCAGTGCACACCTCGAAGCAGGTATTGTACATGTCTAGAACTTTGATAAGAAAGCTCAATCTGCTGCTAATCTAAATTTGCTTATAAATCAAAAACATCATGCCAACATCTTATCAAGTATCAATGCACAATGGAACATTTAAAAACTTATCTAAATCAATCCGATAATACTTGATAAAACGTTAACATCTAAGAAATATTTACAGGAGTGCAAAGGCCCTAAGATAAACCCTTAAAGATAATAGATAGACGAAAGATCGAGAAATCTTAAACTGTACTAGTCTTTGTAGATGTAAATAGAAAATACAAAGTGCAACTGAAAGAGAACACAATGTTTTCATATATGTAGGTTTATATCGGTTTTCTAGCCTGTGCCAATGATCGTCTATAATCCGAACAGAGCTATTCACCATTCTATCAATGGTCCGATGCCAAACAGTGCTAGAAATCTTTTGGAGCATGCCAGTATAAATAGCTAGTCGAAAAAGGTGTCTAACTTATTCTCCGGCGATTCCTTTATTTACCTTGCCTCCACCGCCAGCCTGCGAAGTATCGCATTAAAACATGTAACAACGCCAAATACAAATCTCGATACTATAAATAATTAACATTTGTGTTTTTTTTTTTGTACTAAATATTTGCACAACGATTTTAGATATTCTAAAAGTCTCTTTAAGAGATTTATCTAAATTTTGTATGAGAGTATATTTTTTTATTTTTCCAAAAACCCATTTTGTTCCCTGTTTACGGATGTTATAAAAAATCAGCAACGTGTAAATAAAATTCAATGACAGGTCAATTAAACAGTTAGTTGGGGACAATGCGAATATATTTCAATGGCATACGCCGAAACCATCGATACACGGTTAGTCACATCTGCACCATATACACCTGTGATTATTGCCTTGTGCGAAGCTCAACGGGGAAAGAATTCAAAATAAAATATATACTCGTTCTGCAAAATATTATAAAAATGCTTCGGGATAGAAAAATGTTAAAAATTTCGTTTTTTTTTTAAATGTTGTATATGTATATAAATGAGGGATATGAAGCGACATTCCAATGCCTTCAGAAAGCGTATTCTCACCTCGAAATACTTGTACGGGTCTTATATGGGAAGATTTTAAAAAATATTAAAATTATATATAAATTTATTTTAAAATGTATGGATAAGTTATAAGTAAGACATCACAATATTGTGTGTTGATGAAGGAAACGTTTGTTTTTATCGAAATTGGGTTACTTCTTGCCGATTGCCCAATCAGCTTTCTCTGCTTTCTTAGCCTGTTGGAACACGTGCAAAGAAGAATTGTATTGCCCTAGATATAATGTGTTCACGACTTAGAACTAATAACTCGATACTTAAGAATAAAATGAAAATATGGATTCAATTGAAATATAAATAAGACATTTTTGGTAAACTTGTTACCACACACATAGTTACACGCATCAGAATAATTTGAATTGTTAATTTTTTCTTGTATTAATGAGATTTATTAGAAGATAAAATTGAGTTAAAGATCAATTGAGCAGATATGGTTTTTATATATGGCAAAATTTTTATCATATGGTAGGTACGATACATAGATATAAATTAAAACCTATGACCTAGAGGCTTAGGCACAAATAAAATTTCCTTTAATCATTCTTCATTCTCCGTATAAGCGAAACGTTAGAAAAGTGGTTCGAAAATTCTCATCACATGTCATAATAACCTTTTCATATTTACTTATATTAACCTGTGTTCTATACGGTTTTTTTTTAATTAATTGAAATTTCTATTTACCTCTTTGTCTTCTTCTTCGAGGGTGAACTCCTTCTTTTTGACAACCTTCAATTGGTTACGGAAGTTGAATTCAGCCGCCTTCTTCTGGAGCTTAGCGAATTTGTTCTCATACTTAGACACCTTTTTGAGTGTAGGTTTGACGCTATGAATGAAAAAATAATAATAAATAAAAATAAATGAAAAGTCGTTACTTAATACTGTTGGTAATAATTAATGTAATATTCCGTCTCATAATATGTTTACTTTAAACATAAAAAGTATAGTAAAATGACATTATGTTAAATACTCACAATTTGCCTCTGAGGTCGTTGACTTGGGAGTTCAGGTCGGCAATCTGGTAATGCAAATTAGCTTTAACACAGAGTTCATAAGATAGTCATGTATGTGATATTTGAGAATATGCATAATAAAGTGCAACTAATATTAAACAATGCATAATACCATACCTCTAATAGACAATTGGAAAAAATACTTTAAAATATAAATATATAATTATTTAAGTAAGGAAATCGAATAGGATTTTTAATTTACAAGAGTTTTTACAAAAATACAAAAAAGTAAGAAAATATAAAAGAAGTAATAAAACATGCAATACACTCAAGCGACTATGGCAGTAGTAACACTTAAAGCAGAAAAATGTGAAAGTTAAACAAATAAACTCCTAAAACAATAGTTAATAAATAGTATATCATAAAAATAGTGATTAATTTTAAAATATAAAAAGACGAAAGAGAATTGAGAATATTAGGCATGGTTATTTGCGAGCTGTATATTAGTTTAGTCTTTATAAGGCAGGAAGAGACGGGTACATACGAGAAAGTTGATCCCACATCCTAATCTATTATTGCCTTTGATATAGCTTGTGCTCTTTGCCTACGTAACATATGATGTATTTCAAGTATCTAATCACTACTCATATGATTTTTTGTCTCACTTTTACGTGCACACTAACTACTAATTTTTTTCGGTGGCTGGTCGCCTGCAGCACCTGGATATCTAAAGTTTGTAATTTCCTATAATTAACACTAAGTGCATTTAAATACATTTGTGCTTCAGCAAAAATCGAACGCCAACAATATTTCACCACTCAAATGCTGAGTAACTTGAAGGATACAATAAAATTATTAATACATTCATAAAAGACGATATTTATGCTAAAAAAGAAATAGGACTTGATTCAAAAATGATATGAAGACAGCATTTCGTCGTAACATATTGTGTGCGCTGGATCATTTGAATTTCTTCTGATGAACGTATATTTTTCCTTGGACAAATCTGCTGCGCCCCGACGCTCAATATGATCAGTATAATGTCGCAAGTATGTAGTGACGGTGCAAAATCGATCACATATATAACTAAGTTAATTGGTCGTGTGGTGTGTATGGGGACAAATGAGCATTCCGTGTTCATGCTCTGTGTCCGAATTGGTAAATTGTACACGGGCACGCTAGCGCCACCAACTCGGACGCGTCAGGGATAGGAACGGGCAAAACGACCAGAGCATGGCACTTTCATTCTCAATACACTCGCTGTCCACTAAAACAGGAGCTAAAAACAAAGGTTTCGGCACGTAACGGAGCAGGCAGCCAAACCGCGTGGAAAATAACGGATCATACAAGAAAAGTTTGAGATTTGGAACAAGAAGTTTCACGTTTAATGCACTTGCGTGTGCTAACTGAGGATCTAATCAACCGTTACAATAGTCTTAACGGTACTTCTAATTATATCAAAAAAGAGAAAATTCAGTAAGGCCATTAAATAATAAGAAACACACAAAAGCGTCACACGGCCAAACGCAGTGAAGGTCGGTGTTTGAATCCCTTTCTCTCCACACTCAGATATTAAAGTGCCATACTATTTTAGGATATTAATAGGTAGGGGAGGTTGAAGCTATTTTCGTTATAATCAAATCATGCAACACGTATATTCAGTTAAGCGAAGATATAAATATATGATTAGTTGGCCTACAAAAATTAACGATTAACGGATTCGTGGCTCGACGAGTTATGATACATAACAACGATGTCATGAATGATGAAATGAACAAAATATTGATGAACACGATGATGCTTGAAATGTTACGCAAGCATGCAGCGACGACCGCGCAACGGACGCCTTAGTGGTGAATGCAGTGTTTTAGTTAGTAACAACCCACATGGCAGTTACTATAGTTAGAGTAAGTTAATCGTGTAAATTCCATGTTCGAGAAAGCCCCCGGAGGCCCAGCCAGACGAGATCGATTTTGCACCGCGCGCCCACTGTGCCTGGCCAGTCCGCTCGCGACATACATACTAATTCTACGCGCACACACCTAATCTACTAGTACAGCACTAAAGAACCGCGCGAACCGTTATTTACAATCCAACAGTGAACCGAAAACGCGTAAAGCAGAATATCAAAACGAACTGTCACACGCGCACGTTTGTTACAGTATCGATGATCGTGATATTCACAATGGTTATAAAGTATCGGTCAATACCTCAAAATCTCTTTTCCTGACTTCATGTTCCAAATCCCACTTCTGGCCCTCACAAATATACATGCGGTCATAATACTCCTGTATTATTCTCTTGAGCATTTCTATAGAAAAAGGAAATACATATTATTGAACCGGCGGAATGATTATGAGTATCGTTGTGAGTTTGTATACGGTCTGTCGACAGAGCGACGTGTGCTTGTGTGCGGTGAGCCGTACAATTATCATGTCATACCGTAACAACTAACACAGTATAAAATAATTTCACGTCATATGCATTCCCAATCCTAATATGCAGTTTACCTCCAATTTCTTAAGTTCGCAACCTCGTTCTAGTTCATATTTATCTCCCTCAAGCTCGTATATTCTTTGCCAGTACATTTGACATATCGTCTGCAGTTCCGCTAAAGAAAAACAATATAAAATTTTAAGAATAATATAACATCGAAAGACTGTGGGCCGCCTTAAACGTCTGTTGGTAGTGTGCTATACGAAACTGAAAAATCAAAACTATGGGACACAAGCGAAAGCGAAGCTACGTGATAATATCTAAGTGGGACCCAAATTATTAAAAATCGATGACAATATCTACAATATACTTTTAGCTCCGGTTGTTGGTATAACGGAACGATGTTATTTTTATGATTCGTAAACTAATATTCATTAATTGTACATGTTATCCACATTAGTTAAGGTATATTATGTATTTTCAGTTTTGCAGATGTGAATGAATCGGTTGTAAAAAAAAAACAAAATCGTGTTCTAGTCACATAATTGGCATGATCTACGCAAACGAAGAGCGTTTTATAATTGCTTAGCGGCCAAACCAGATCAGACCTCGAGCTCTCTGCGCGCCACTTCCATCTCATGATCGTACTTCTCCTCTTCAAGCTTGGCGATACGCTGATGATAACCGGTTATGATGCTCGTGAGAGCAGCTATAACATCAACGAAATGTTACTCCCATCTACAAGGAAATTCACTAAGACCGTCCGACTTAGCCCTTACAACCGATTACGGCAGAGCACGCATAAGGTAACCAAGAGCGTAAGGCTAAAGTATAAATTTACTATATAGTTACAAAGTAAAACTGTGTGAGTATTGGCACGATGGATTAGGGACTTCACAGGAGCTTAGAAGAGTTGATAGATAAATTAGAAGAGCGAGGTAGAAAAACCGCAACCTGGAATAACTCCTGGTGGCAACACACTTTGGACTGCGTTATCCGTTGTTAAACAGACGCAAAAGAGACAACACGGCAGTTTGGCAAATAATAGAGTTAAACGAAAGTAAGAATTTGTGAGTCTTGTGAGTTCGTCAAAAGAGAGCGTTTTGGTAGCAGATTATGTGGCTACCTCCATGTCTTTCCGTTTAACGATGTATTCCAGATCGAACTTTTCGTCTTCGAGTTTGGCGATGCGGGTGTGGTATTCTTTGCAAACCCTCGAAATAGCATCTATAATTCGATATACATAATAATTAAAAGAATCAATACTTAATCTTACGGTTACAAAAGTCAAGTTTCTGTCATGTGTTGTGTACTCCTATTAACTGTGCAACGAAATGTGTATTTAAAAAAATATACATTTAGGTATAGCAGCTTTGAAGTGTAAGAATATTCTTGTGGGAATATTCTATATGAATCTATTAAAAATAATAAATATTGCATATTTGATCATTTCATTGGTAGTTTCATACCTTCGTTTGCGTCGTCAATGTTCTTGGGTCTGCCGCACCTTTCCTCGATGATGCGCCTCCTCTCGGCGGCTTTGCGTTCCTGCTCCTTCTTCAACTCCTCAGCGGCTTTTTTACGCAGCAACAGCTGTTAGAGGTGAATTTAGCAACATTACATTACAATAGTGAGATTGAAATCCATAAAAGATATAATATAATACTTCTTCCTTAATTTCTATAATCTTTTTTTTATTAATAGAAAGCAGCAAGTAGTAGTGTCTAAAGAGGATCCGATTCTAATTGTCCTGGTTTGTTTAACATTATAGTAAAACGTATTGTCTTGTGATTTGGAATTGTTTCGCTTCCGATCAGAGAGTACCATTATTTTAAACTTTCATAAAGGCACTAAACTACAGCAATACTCACCCTAAGTTTCTTCTTTCTCTCAGGTGTCATGAAACCCTTCTTAGCCTTCTTAGCTTTGGAGGCTTCCTCCATACGCTTGCGCACCTCAGCACGCTTGCGATCAATCTCGGCCTGTTTGGCCTTCTTCGCCTGAAGACAATCAACTCATAGATAGTAACATTCATTATTAACTGTTAACCGACCTAAGCTGAAACTATATTATTTGATGAATACTTATATTTTTTTTTTACTCTTTACTTTTTGCAACTTTAAGTACAACATAAAATAGAAAAATTATAAAAAATAAAGTCATAATAAACAAAGCCAGTTCCAAAAAGGATTAACAGTAATATAATTATAGATAAGATGAAGTCTACGATTTATAAAATAAAAATAGGAAAAATCTAATTATAACTGATTTGCATCCTCCTTTACCTCCTCGAGACGCTTTTTCTGAAAAGAAAAATAAAAAAAATAATTATAATACAACCAAAGGGACTCAATATACCTATATATTAAATATGTATTAAGTTAATCGTTTTTAAACATCAATTGTGTTTTATAGCAGAAGACATTGTGCTCACAGAACAAATGTACACAGTGTATAAAGTATTTTATTTTTAGATTTGTGTTATGTTAACGGTTTTCGAGACATCATTAAAGTGCGAGGTGAGTACGTGCCATAGTGAATTTTATGCGTTTGTTACTTAGATATGTTCGTTATTGAACTGAATGTTTTTTGTCTTAGAACAATTATGTAATAAAAACGCACACAACGAACATATCCAGTAATCACTGATCAGTTAGCGATTGTCTTGCAAATGTTGTTTTTTTCTTTAAATTTGTTGATATTGTTTCATGATATAATTAATTTGCGAGTTAATAACAAAATTATTGGTTTTAAACATTATTTTAGCAAGCTCCGACAACAGACAACATATTTGTCAATATCGTCTTCGAAATTGAAAGACAATGAAGACAGTTAATTAACTTACAATCTCTTTACCAAGGTAATACACTATTAAGCTGTAACAGAAATTTCAAGTGATATTCATTGATGAGAGTTTCAAACTTCCAATTCTAGTGTCAACTTTTATCATTTTTGTGTCCTGTCTTTGTATTTTCAGTTTCTTACAATTTGGTGTAATCATTGGTGTGTCTTGTCAGTGTACTTTGTAAGTGAATTAGTATGAATTAGTTATTTACCTTTGTCTCGAGGAGACATAGTGTTTAATACTATTGTTTCATCACCGCGGGATCAATTTGTACACCGAAGATGGCCACACATAGAAGTCGACGAAGAATCGATGATCCAATGAAAAAAGAAAATAACAATACGTCCTATTAGATACATTGTTTAAAATAACGTTTTAATAATTAGTAATTATTTATTTATTTCAATGAAACTATTATTAGTTTCAAGTAAATCTTCTATTATAATTATCTTAATGCCATTCATTCTCCTGTCATTGGAGGCGGAAAGTACGTATGCATGAATACTTAAATACCAAAAACAACTTCTATAACATCATGAAGGTGTGTCAAATTATAATACTTTTTTATTTGATTCTTTAAATTATTAGTCAAGGAACCAATCGTTCATTGCTTATTTTTAAGGTAACACGTTAATTTAATAACAATACGTAATTTTAAATATTAAAATAAAACTTAAATTATTTTTAACTTAAAGTAAATCAAAAATTAATATAATTATTTATATGAAATAATGTCAACACCTTACCTCACTTCATCGTCCGCCATTTTGTTTGTGTTTTTTAGGTGTCCTAAAACCAAAACGAAAATGATTTAGTATGTCATTATAGGATTCTACAAAGACAAAGACAAAAATTATGTATATTATCATAAATTTAACAATTGCTACACGAATTGATTATATGAAAAATTAATCGTTTGTCATTTCTGAGCTTACTTCAATTAAGTAATTTTAAATTTCAAGGTCAAGGTAATTGGGGTAACTATGGTATGATATATGTAGAACATGGAAAAAAATCAAAAATGATTTCGAAAGTGATGCACTTAAATATCAAGATAAAAACCAACTTCACTACTAATTTAAATCACAAAGAGCGTATAAAAAAAATTGAAACTGAATATTGAAAAAATGACCTTCATAATGTAACATAACGAGAAAAACATTATTATCACTTTCACCTTTTTAATAAATGCAAAAGCAAAATGAATCACGTATTAAATCACTGTGATATAGTATCCCCAATAACTTTTCGAGCGTCCAAAAAAATTACGTATTTGGCGAACACCGTCCGACATGAGTGATACATGAAACGGTTTGGCGGACTTCCAACTCTTGCTATCTAAGTGTGAAAAAAACCGACATTCGATACCGGGAATTTATTTTACCGGATATGATCTATTCGTCAGTAGGTGTTTAAATAAAGAATTGTATATGCGAAAAGGATTTTTAATTTAAAATTAGAACACGGCTAAATTACCTAACAGACCGTAAAGAAATCAGACTAATTACGAGATTAATTAAAGTTAAATCTCAGATTAGCTTCGGGTGCGTTCGGATATGTTCGCGGGTGTTCGGCGCTCGCGCGTGACCGAAATAGTTCGGATCGCGTAGCCGCATCCTAATTTGGTCGCATGTACGGAGCGCTTCAGTTACACAGTTTACAGTAATGACGCAAGGGCACAATGTGCATACGACTAATTTTTTTATACATCTATATAATTTCATGTACTCACACTAAGAAATATTATAATAATCTCGACTGTACTAGAAACGTTTTTTAATCTACTAGCTCATATTGGTTACAAATTTCGATTATTTAATGCGATCGGTCTTTCGATTTGACCTCCGATTTGACATTATACGCATATTTTATAGGTATGACACAAAAAGGGAAGTGATCGCAATCAGGCATCATTCGCCGATGTTAATTGGTCTTAACGCACATACAGGTATAGTTTCCACACGCGGTGATCGCGAGACGTAGGTGTTCCGTTGCGCTTCAAAAAAATCACTTCACTAAACAATAGATCACTGAGACGCCTTAAATTTTCCGCTCTCGCGGAATTTTTGTTAGTAATATGTGTCACCACTCACCTACGGCAAGAAAAAGAGGATGGCCCTACAAGATGGTTCAGCCAACACGAGCCACAGTTGCTGACTGGCGTTGGGCGGGCGGCAAGGCGCGGCGGGAAAAGCGTAGGCGTCGCTCCCCCCGCAACACCCGCCTTCGCCCCCTCTGCGTCCGCGCACCCCGTCCCCGCATTCTGAACTCGTCCGCTTCCCGCGCGAACATTTTTAGAGCAGTGTCGTGTTGACACCAACACCGAAATAACACAAAATCCAAGCTCTAGTTTTGCGCTCCGAAACCTCATAAAATTCTGTACCAACAGCCATGTGCACGCAGCATAACATATCGCATTCCTAACAGTATAATATTATATGAATCTATCATTTTGCAGTTCTGTATGCCCCAAATTTGTAAAATTTTGTGCAGTACACAAAGTCCCCTTTGACGTGATTTGTTATTATGGCACGTTATTTTTAACTTCTTCTTAAATTACATGGTTAACGTTCAGTACTAACGCGTTCTGGTAGAATTTGATATATGATATCACCAAGCTACTAAACGATTATAACATCAAGAGGGTTCTTCTCTTTTGCTTGCCAAATGCAAAAATTAAAACTGTCTATATACGAGTATATGTAATATCTAACTATATATAAATGACAATATTTATGTTAGGATATAATAGAACTGGTAACTTAGAAATCAAATTCAGAGGTTTGAGTGTTGATAAAAAAAATAGGATTATGATGATTAATTTTGTGGGGAAACCTATAGTTTTGTTTATTAGAAATTATTATTATTTCCCTTAACTCTGAATGCAGAATCCAATTTTGCAGAATCCAACTTTTCATAGTACTTTTAATGCCTTCTCTCAAAGGGAAGGCATTATTCAAGTACTATGAAAAGTCTGTTTTTAGCTTTTCTTTCTTAAGTTTTAAATCATTTGTACATAAATGGAGCTCTTCTTTTATTTATAAAAATAACTTTCTGAGCTACGTCTGGACTTCTTTGAGTACACAGTACTTTGAGTTACAGTATATTTTGTCACAATAAAACTAATCTCTTTTCAATTTAAACTAAAATTTTGGGACTGTTTGCAAACAACATACAGAGATATAAAAACATAAATTAAGTTCATTTATGAATTTTATATCTCTGTATTTAGGTTTTCTTTGCCGTCAGTAAAAATGTATACAGTACAAATAGAACGCCTATAATACTTATCATCAATAATATTGTTTACTTTGTGTTGTCCAAACTTATAAAAAGAAACTTTTAATTTGATTGATCGTCTACAACGACTGCATAAAATGTCAATGAGAAAATGATGGGAAAATTTAAAATTCACTCATATCTTCTTCTTCTTATCTCTTAATTTCGCACTCGATTTGGGGCTTTCTATCTAACACAGACGCTGTTTCCTGCTTGATATTACTTATACAAAAGTTAGAAAATTAAATTCTATGAATAAATGACGCATAGTATAACCAATTCAATAAATTGTATTATAACTGTTACCCTTAGAACTTAAACTTTTATACAAATACAAAGATTTATTCTTCGATTAACATCCAAGGTCAATTCACCATATAATCTATCAACATAATGTTCATTTTCCTGTAAATAATACGTATGGTAGCTCATTTTAATTATTTCAAATTTCCCAGATACTACTGATGCAGATATTAAACCACATATAATTTATCAAATGCAACAAAATCTACCCGAATTTTAACATGCGAGAAATGTATGCGATTAGAGATGAAAACCGACACACAATCATGATTGGCTCGCTCGGGGAATATTTCCGCTCATTTCACCATTATCTACGCGAGGCACGTACTGCAGAAATGTAACGCTACGTTAAGGTCGAGATAGGGGAAATTGCGCAAATCTCATATGCATTTACACGTCTGGCATCCGGCTTAAATAAACTTAATTCTATTGCTCGCGGCTATCTTTGAACTCCCATGTGCCACTTTTCGCAGAGGGGACCGTGTTGACTCTTAATTTATGCAATTCGAAACGTTTGAGTATTAGCATGTTTTACTAATGTACGTTCTACTAAGACCAACTTTATGATGCTCAGTTTCCCAAGTCAAAAAATTACGTCCATAAACATTTTTTGAATAATTTCATGGAATGGCTTTTATTTTTAGAAGATACATATGTATGTGTATGGTCTAACAAACGAATTTGTAACCAGACCCCAATGGGAGCCCTTTTGCTTAATATTTTTTATTGACGCATTTTTGCCCCATTTTCTTTGCATATAGACTGTTTAAAATCAGGCACGGCCTGTTTGTAATTACTAATTTTATGAGAGTCGACTTGAACGTATTTTTTGCTTAATAATTTGTTTAGTATTTGCGTTTTTTGAAGTTTGAAATTAACCGGACGGTTATTTGTCCCTTTAAACTTTTTTTAAACTATAAAATAAAACCAAATTTGTTGTTAATTCACTTTAAACGATGTCATAAGCCTTAAAAGTCTATAATAATAGACAACAACGTAATTGTTATCTAAAGAAATGTATTCATGTATATCGAGATAGTGCTGCGGTTGTCTCTCGAATTTAGAGGCCTTAGTTTGTGAAATGGCGTGTGTCAGCATTGAGAGACATTTAGACATGAAGCGATCATTATCCATTAAAACATGGCATTCGAAATGTTTTTTAACTTGCGTGTTTAGAAAAAAGTTATAAAAAACGACTCCGTTTCTTTTTACTGTTACAGAACTTATTTCATACGTTGTCGTTCCAATATTTATCAATTTACACCAATTGTATTCACAAGTTACTAATGATCTAATTTTTTTTTTGTCCTTATGCAATGCTCCCAGATGTACTATTTCAATTGAAAGATCTTTTTTTTTCAAATCAATTCAAAATATCTTTATTCAAATAGGCCTTTACAAGCACTTATGAATCGCCAATTCTACATCTCAGTTCATGAGGAAGCTACCACCGGCTCGGAATGCAGTTCTGATGAGAAGACCCGGCGAGAAACTCGTGTTTGTCACTGAGTTTCAAGAAAGTATTGAAATTTTTTCGGATAAATATAATAATATGTTACAGAGTATATATTGAGAGGCAACCGTCAGAATACCACTTTCTTTAAAAACCTCTAGCAGGGAATCTCGAGCTCTCAGATTATAAATAGCCCAAACGGCTCTTTTTTGAAGAACAAATACAGAATTTATCTCAGCAGCACCACTCCACAACAGGATACCGTAAGACAGAATACTATGAAAATAACTGAAATAAACTAGTCTAGCTGTATTAACATCAGTTAATTTTCTTACTTTCCTTACTGCAGAGACGGCTGCGCTGAGTTTACTTGCGAGTGTTGAAAGATGTTTTACGTTAAATAGAACATACTAAATTTCGTTTATCCTTTTAATTTTTTACAAGAACGATGGCTTACAATCATCCAACGTGCCACGTGGCGTACGAAAGAATCGTGAAAGTTACAAAATCTTTGTCCTTGTCTGGTACGGACTGAATGTATTTTTAAACAATTTGGCATGTCGCTGCTTCTTTGAGACATAAAAAAGTTACTGCAGTGCAGTTTTAAAAAAAAAACATCTTAAGAATTTGACCGACGGACAGTTTTTTGTTTGATATGTGTTTTTTTTTAAAATAAATGTTAATTAAAAATAATTTTTCGTACCTTATTTCTACTGTGAATAATAAATAAAAAAACAGTGATTCCAAATCTATTTGAAAGTAAACTATTATTAAATAGTGTTAGGATATGAAAACATAGTCATGAAAAGAACAAGAAAAGGTGAAAAATAGCTTAAAACGTGGTGGAAAAGTAAACAAAAAAATAACCAAAAAGACTCCTCTCAATTTCTTACTCCTTATCGTAAATAGGTTGACAATGCAATACTTTTAAAAAACTAATTTTCACATAAGCCTTAAATAATTATGTTATGCCACACAGCAAAATGTCATTTGACACGGAATTTTATCACAAATTACGAAATTCTACTCTCAGTTAATTGTATCGATTGTAAAATGGGTTACCAAGTAAATTGAAAAACACGCGTTAGCCCTATATAATTGCGCGTTTTAAAATATGGCGCGCGTTAAAAATAGCCAAACTCAACAAGGTTCTCCTCTTCGTGTTGTAGTCACAATTTTTCTTTGCTTATTTTGTCGATAAGTGATCATATCTAACAAATGTATTATAATTTTTACACGAGCGATAAACCATTATTCTTTTTTTATACATAATCCTTCAAGTAATCTTTACTATAATTTATATCTTACAATAAGCAAACGCTTCATATTAAAACAGACGCATATTAATTTCTGGACGATTACTACAATATCATACAATTTCAAAATGCTAATAAAACTTAAACCTTATGAAACTATTATCTCAATACAGATGACTATAAATTAGACTACAAAGAAAATGAGTTCTTAAGACAAAGAAAAACCGATTTTTAACCTCCTTTCTTCTTCAAAACCGAAGCCGATTCCACTAACGGTCTTCTCCACACATAAATATCGCGATAAAGGAAATAAACGAGTCCGTATAATTTTCTTTGGGCAAGAAAAAAATAAATAGATAGCAATAATGGATACGAGATAAGAATAGTTACTCCAGGTCGAATGGACGCATTAACACGACCCACGTTACATTATTTCCTTCCAAGCCCAGTCCGTTGGGACTGCGAAATGCTCTTTCCGCTTTGCACTAAGCGCTTGATTTACACTTGTCCCCAAGAAAGGCGTCGTTAACGTAATAAGGGTAAGTCAGACAACAAAAGGTTACGTTTCCTCTTTTGGACTAAAATTAAAAGCAAAGCTTTTACGTCGCTTCGTATAAACAGAGAATTCAAGTATCGTGTTACTGAATTTCACGAATCTCTTTTACATTTAACGTCGGTTAGAATCTGAACCGAAGACGCCTGCGACCGTGGATAATTGGAAAACAAATCCACTGAACTGCACCGACAACAGCGTTGTTAAATGTAGAATCCCTTTTAAATCGCACCTGTGCTCTCCATTTTCCGCTACAAATGAAAATCGACCGGAAGCATTTCCGTCGTACGTGATATAAAATAGAACCGCAATAAAATATAAATAAATAAATAAAATATACACATTTGACTTTAACACAATGACGTTACGAATTTTCCTTTCCTAAAATACTACTAAATCAATTACTAAAATACTTTTAAGTCAAAAGTGAATATTCCAAGAATGATTCTTAGCGAGGGCAATTGAATTTTCTCGACTCCAAGTGGATCCTTTGATCCCGCAAACTCTTACCAATCGTTCTCTTTTACCAATTCACCGATAGATCTAGCTCTAGATCACACCGCTTTAATATATAATAAAATTCCTAAATGTGCCATTTATAGAGCTTCATTTTTTAAAGATGAATACTATATGAAAAAACCAAATATTTAAATTCACGTTATTAATTAGATAAAACATAACTTTGTTTTTTATGCCACTTCAGAAAGGATTTCCAATACGTGTACATTCACATTCGTCTCCATACATCAATAACCGATTTTTAGACTTTCTTTCGCAAGCAATACAATTTTTTTGTTACCGGACTCAAATTACACCAGCTCCTTAATACTAAATATAACATGTGTGAAATATGAGTGAACGATCAATGATTAAGTTATTGTAAGCTTTATTAAAAGTAAGTTTTTATTGTTTATTTTTTTTTAAATTATTGTGCAGAAAATTTAAAACTTATTTCACGTCATCATTTATAACGCTTATAATGTGATGAAAAATTAAATTTTGACCTAATAATATGAAAACAATTTTGCTCAATTCACGTCAAAGAAATAAACGGAAAGATAAAAGTCCAATTCCATAGATAGATGAGTAAATATATTTTCCCTTTGCGAGAGAAACAACACGCCTCCGAGGAAAATATAAAAATCGATTCAAATGTGTAATGTAATAAATAACGTTATAAAATAGTCTGCATTCGTATAATTTCCGGGCATCGAAAATGGGAACTACAGACAAGGATAGTCCTTAGGGATCCGTTCAAACGTTAACACCCGCGAAATTTTCTCTCGGCTTACATTTCCAAAGGGAATTACGAATATTTTACTGCTGACTGGTTTTAACGACGGTACGCTGTTTGCCTTATCTGTTCCATAAATCAGAAAGTGCTACTCTTATTTTAACATTATATAGTAATATTCAGAAATTTTCGAGGATAAAACAGGGCCCTGTAAAACATAACAGGATATCTTATTAAATACTACATATACATATGTATATGCTTTAAATTGAATCACAAGAAAACTACTATTACTACGATAATGTAAATTTGACGACTATTTAAGTCGCCAATTCTACATTATCATTGTCATTATCCTTAATTTCAGACATATTAATGGTAGGTTATGTCTTTCTTTCTTACTGAGCGGTAAGACTCTTTTACAGAGTCCGCCTGGGATAAAACAGCATTGCTAGTTAGTACTGCCAAACAGTGGTATGCAAGCACCACTGTGTTAAAATTAAGAGAAGAATATCATCGGTATTACTATTAGACTTAAGTGTCTATACCATTTCATATTTCTAGGTGAAAATCGTTGCACCCAACTAAGCAATTTTAAACTATACACTAGTTCGCTATTCAAAATACTGTTTGTAGCCGTGTTGTAATGGGCAAACGTGTCCCAAAAATCTGTCTGCTGGTGGAATTATTTGTAGTCAAGTGTAGCTAGCACAAAATAAAATATTTAAAGTGTATACGAACTATCTCGGTACTACTTACGGTACGAAGAATCGTCCTAACATAACATGATGGTACATCCATAAATCATGGTCACTGCCAGCTACGATTTTATTTTCATATTTAGGTCGCTTGGTTTTATTAACGGTGGCAGTGTCATGAAGCCACTCCCGCTGCCGAATAGGCCAGCTTGAATCGTGAAGTGTTTGTGTTTCCGCGTTTCGTCCGGTGAGTGAGATGGCCGGCAGCCCTCTCTTTCCTCCTTTCTCCAGCTTTCCTTTCCTTTTTAGTCTCTCCGTCCCCTATCCTGTCTTTCCCTTCAAGATAAATCCACCGGCGACGTATTTGCAACCGTTTGACGTCGTTGCAAATATCCATGGGCAACAGTTACTGATTTCCATCAGCTTGCAGGTCAATAGTTTACCCGCCCAATCCATAAAAAAAACAGTCCTACTTCGATCAAATAATACTTTATTGTATATGATGTACATAATATTTTCTTTGCTTGCGGGCATTTACCCCTAATGGATTCGGTCATTAAGCCCTATCAGATCGGATATTGAAACAATGCCAAACCTAAGCAAACATGCTACCCAATTACCGAGAATGCGCCTCCTAGTTAGTTGCCGTACTTACTACGTGTTTTGATTGTAAATAAAGGACTTTTTAGCAGAGTCAGGAGTACTGCTTTGCCAATTATTCTAACGGTTCTAAAGCAGCAACATGTAAGAATTACTGTGTTCTGGTTTGAAAGACATTATTGTCAATTTTGTTACTATTTTTTATTATTTTATTTTATTTTTATTTAATTAAGGAAGACATACAGTTACATTAATACACATAATATATATAAGTTATATAAAACAAAAACCAATTAAGTCTTCACAGTTAATAAATACAGATTAAGATAAATAGCAGACAGTGAATT
>DWHO01000279.1:0-22297 GCA_018247575.1 Eurytides lysithous rurik | reverse complement strand
GTCGGTTAACCGTCCCATCGGGCTATGAGAGTAAAAGGAAGAGTGAGTGCACCTGTGTCTGCGCAAACGCTTGTGCATTATAATACATCCTGAGCACTTGGCTGATCACTTACAGATCGGCCGCCGTGGCCGGAATCGGTCGGTCAGACTCGGACAATAACGATCGCAGATTGCGAAATGAGCGATCATGCTTAATATCCATTTCTCAACACTCGCAGGTTAACTCAGTGCAGCCGTCTTTTCAGTAAGGAAAGTAAGACAAGTTAACAGTTGTTGATACTGAAAGCTAAACTTATTTATTTTAGTTATTTTCATAGTATTCTGTCTTACGGTATCCTATTGTGGGGTAATACTGCTGAAATAAATTCGGTATTTATTCTTCCGAAAAGAGCTGTGCGGAGTATTTATAATCTCAAGATTCCCTACGAGATGTTTTTAAAAGAAGTGATATTTTAACGGCTGCCTCACAAAATTTTGTCGAATAAACAATAGTATATATATATATATATATACTATATACTTTGTTATATATTGTTTATTCGACAAAATTTTAAAAATGTTATAAAAATCAGTGACAGACACACGATGAATACTAGAAATAAAAAAAAACTTGTAACACCTCGATTTCGTCTCGAAAAGGTGAAAAAATCCATCGTACGTCTACGTATATTTAATAAAAATATTTTATTGCTCAAAGCTTATTAAACCGTTCAAGAGTTTCTAGTATATCAAAATGCGTGGAATGTAATTGATCGACTCGTTTGCGGGATAGCTATTACATTGTATTAAGGCTTAACATATTGTAACGTTATTTTAAAAGAGCAACTGTTGATTCTCGCCGGCTCTTCTCAACAGAACTGCATTGAGCATGCTGCATTGGTGAGCCGGTAGTAGATTACTCACGAACAAAATGTAAAAATGACGATTCAAAGGTGCTTGTAAAGGCCTATTTGAATAAATATATTTTGATTTGATTATCATTGGGGTAACATTTATTATTATGCCATAATAGATTTTTGGATTAATTTTATTATATTCATAGTATGTCTTCTTAACTTAAATAGTTGGTTGAACCCGCCTAGTATAGTTGATTATGAAATCCGCCTTTGTGAAGAAAATATACACAAATACACATGTCTGTCATTCGTAACGAATGTCTTATGAATTTGAAATCTATTAGCACTCTTCGTGAAAATATAAGTTGTCCGAGGACAACTAAAATGTTAGGGTTAAGAAATTATAATTTCGTTGGCTACATTAATTTACAAAAATCAAGTCAACGTTAAATTTTTCTCTTGAATTCAAAAATCTAAACATCAGATTCCCTTTTATACAGATATACAAATGATTACAATATTGCAGGGTTACGATACAAATATCGGCTCCAAAGGCACGCAACTATCGGGAGGTCAGAAACAGCGTATAGCAATTGCCCGCGCATTAATAAGGCGACCAAAAATGCTACTTCTTGACGAGGCCACTAGCGCCTTAGATACTGAAAGCGAGAAGGTAAGTGTCTTGGGTGCAATAATAATTTGAACTTTATTCTTAAAGGTAAGTAGTTAAATTTAAGGGAATGACTGGAGGAATGAACTAAAAAATCATTGGCAAATCCATCGACCTATATTTTGTAAGAGTTATCAACGATTAAGTTACGATTAAGTTCTTTTCTAAACGGGCAATGTTAAACCGAAAACTTGTAAATAAGTGTTTGATTGCAAACATCAATATAAAACGGAACTGATATACTAGTAAGATGGTCTCTGTGATAAATATAAGTATAAAATCTCTTTTTTGTTGAGTTGTTTTGATGCATTTGTATATTGATTGACCAAAGCGATCAATTTTAAGGGAACCTAAGAATACGTTTACAACAAAGACTGCTCTCGAGTTTTATCGATCGCAAGTTGTCTGTGGCAGGTGGTGCAGGAAGCGCTGGACGTGGCAAAGGCCGGTCGCACTTGCGTGATGATCGCCCACCGGCTGAGTACGGTGCGCGACGCAGATCTCATCTGCGTACTCCAAGACGGCCGTGTCGCTGAAAGCGGAACCCATGGCGAACTCATGCGCGCCCAAGGACTCTACTACAAACTCAATCGACAAGCTCACATGTAGTTGATACTTCTCATCCTTTTACACTGCGCAGAGATTTAAGGGTCGTACAATGTGTAATGTTTTACATGTTTAAGACATCAATAGACAAAATTTCATGAGTTAAAATGGCTTCATGCCCATATCTCTTTTGCACCTGAACTGTTACAATACTATGATGTCTTAATAAAGTTGTTTACACCCACCAAGTTATCTAAGCAAGACTAGGTGGTCTGTCTATATTAATCTACTTCTAAAAAAATTGTACTCAAAAGTAAAAACCATCCCAAAAAGGAGGAAAACTGCCTAGATTGCTTGGTCCACTAGAAACTATTCAAAATCAAAGTATAAATTATTTTTATATCATAATGTATAGTATTTGAAGATTTTGCTTTAGAGAATCTTTGCAAGTTTGTGGGAAAGTTTGTACCCCGTCATGGCATGTGTCGAAAAATTGATAAAATTCAAATAAATAATATCTCCATTACCTTTACATATTCAACTTATAGGCAAGTGGATTTCATACAATACGGCTGTGTCATCATTAAAGTCTATGGCAAATTTGCCAAGTAGTTTCCCTGCAAACAGTACTTAGTTGTCTACTAACAAATATTTTGTTTATTTATATGTAAAGATAGTGAAAGTGAGACTGTACAAAATAAATTTTAAGATGAATGATAGAAAATGTAAAAAAGTCTCTTAAACATAATAATAATTTCCTTCTTAATAATTAACTTCTTTTGCATTTGAAGTTCAAACTGCAAGGATAAGGGGAAAAATTACCAACCAAGTTAGTTTTATAATTTTAGGAATCTAAATTATCCATTAGTTATAGTAAGTTCTTTTATTACAGGCCTATTATAATCACCCTTTTTTTATTGAGAATTTGTTAATAAATGTATAAATTATGCAGTTGTCATTTATTTAACTCTTAACATCAAATGTCGTATATAGGTACTTTTTAACAATAAGTATAAATGCATAGTTTCTAAAGTTAAATAATGTATACAACCACAGGAATGTTATTACATATAAACATTTATTTGTAATGAATTATTATTCTATGTTTATCTGGTACAACTTGTTAACTTAAAAAATTTTCAACTTTTAATTACTTGTTATTTTTATACAATATATAGAGTAACTAAAATATTCAGTCTTTAGAATGTAGAAGTAAATATATTTTAGAAAAAAAATTAAATACCTATGTTTGATGAAATTTTTTTTCATGGTTTAGAAGCCACTCTTTTCTATTTAAGCCGCAACTGAATCCTCCTTTGGACCCGGAAGCAACTACTCTATGGCAGGGTATCACCAATAAATGTGCATTAGCACCACATGCTGCCCCCACAGCTCTTGCATGACTTGCTGGCCTGCCTAAAGCTTTAGCGATTTCTCCGTAAGTTGAAGTTGATCCATAGGGTAGTTCCAATAGTTTATTCCAAACTTCCTGTTGTAAGTTTTTTTTATATATTTAGGTAGTTTGTAGGAAAAAGTAGCAAGTTTACTTAGTCAAATTTTGTAGTATATAATAAATTAGATAGTTTTTAATGTATTTCATTAATCTGTCACATTAAAACTACCTGTATTGGCAAAGGACTAAAGTAATCTTTAATAATTAGCATTTAAAGAAAAAGTCAAACCTTTTGAAAATCTGACCCAACTGTAAAGATGGGAATGGTAAATTTGTTAATTTCCCCCTCAAAATATCGCTTTAATTCCGACTCAAATTTTTTTAGGGGGTCATTTTTACTTTTGATATAACTACAATCAATTTCTTTCGCGAGTGCTTGTAGCATCTTTTCAAAATTTTTTGAATCTTCAAACGCAACAATGTATAAAAAGTTTTCATCCGCCCCACCACATATTTTTCCAATAGGTGAATCGAAAACGCTTAAGCTGACTTTCTTCTTAGATCTGGTCTCCTTAGAATATTTATCAATTATTGTTAAAAGCATTTTATTAGGGACTTTCCATTCAAAAACAAAATTAATCTAGCTTGAAAATTGCGATGAAGTTTTATATTTTTTTTTTTCTTTATGGGCAATGCAATAGTCAAAAAACTTATGCCAATATCGAATCCAATTGTACTTTTCTTTTTTCCCTTATTGTTAGAAATTATTACCTTATACTATTATTATAAAATTGGAACGCTTTTAAAATATTTGGCAATTTAAACTATTTTTTGCATCCTGCTATCGGCATTGTTTTCCTCAAGTTTAGTTAGATTAAGTACGAATTCAAAATCGAATGTGTTAAATCAATATATTCTTACATAATTGCGTGCGTACTTTTCTTGACAATTTTTGAATCAACCTTTAAAATATTTTATGATTATTTGAGTATGCCTAATCTGTTTAAGGAAAAGATCTATTATTTTTATATAGCGAACAATTAAGCATTTTTTTATGATGTTTCGATACAACGATTTGTTTTAATATCTTGGAAAATAGATTCAGAAACTGTTGTCTTTATTTGTAATTTGCTATTGCTTATTTTTTTTTAAATAAACTATTTAAGTAATAATTTCTTGCTCTTGATTAGGCGATTTGGTATAACATTATACGAGCCAACAGCGCAATCGTGTTATATTAAGTTTTCTAGAATTTATACTTTACATATCAACTCTGGAAAGCAAAAACATAGTAACCAGCAAAACCAAATTTTTTCACCAGACACCAATCGACTTGGTTTAATTTACTATATTTTTCAACAATGTAATTAAAAAAAAAATTACATATGTCATTTACTACGTTTTTGCTTTCCAACGTTGATACATTACTGTTGATTTTGCATTAGAATCGGCTTCTTGATTCACAACAATAGCTTGCTGTGTTTAATGATGCTCGTCATGCAGGAGCTAATGATGGGGTCCAAAAGTGTCATTATCATATTTTTATAATTATCGACGTTGAATATTCGGTAAATATAAATTACTCAATTTTTTTTTTAATAAAATTAACTTTTTACAATTATTAATAAATACAATTTACATTACATGACTTCCTGTACAGTTTCACTTTACTTTAACGACGGCTTTTCCGGTATTTTCTCCTCTTAATATACCAACGAGAGCTTCAACCATGTTATCAAAGCCATGGTAGATTTTTTCTTGGTATTTCAGTTTTCCTTCTCGAAGCCAAGTCAAATTTGCATTTATGCCTTCACTCCATCGATCGGTCCATCTGTTTACTAGAAATCCTTCCACTTTCAGTTCTTTGAATACGATAGCGGGTTGCAATATTGTCACTGGAACATGTATTATGAGTTATTTTAAAAGGTACTATATTTTTTGAAGTCTCATTTTAAAATCTAAAATCTCAACTTGACATCTATTTTTTTATGGATTAGGCTGACAAACGAGCAAGCGGCTCACCTATTAATAAGTGATTACCACCGCCCATGGATTTGTAATATTACAGAAGTTGCAATTGCCAGCTTTTAAGGGGGATATTTATGTAAAAGGGAGGAAGGAGGATAAAGGGAGCGGAATCGTCTTATTAAATAATTATCAATCTTACATACCTTTTGGTAAAACGGCGTCATTGTATGATGATATAGAACCACAAACAGCGACACGTCCATACTTGTTCATGTTATTCATGATGGTCGAACTTATTTCACCACCGACCTGGACGTAGATAATATGTATTTTATTAATTACATTATTAACTCGCTCGGGAAGTTTTCTTTTACTAGATTATGCGACCAGACGAGCAATTCGTGAGCGACACGACTGCCCATAATTTTGAAAATATCCAATTTCGGCGTTTGGGCAATTATTCGATGCATTATAAGGTTTTATATAAGAGATATAACTTTGTTACCGCCGTTTATATGTGTAATTTTAAGGTATTTCTTATAAAAAATATTGTCCAACTACCGAGGAAGTACCAGACCTCAAAACTGGTATCAAAATATTGTTTAAATTCGTCTGACTTTTTGCATAAATTTATTGCACTTTGACCCTTTACCCTTATGTCCTTCCCTTATACCTTTACTATTATGTCATTACAACGTTTTATATCGACATTGTTTGGCAATAGATAATTTTCGAATGATGCCCCAGGAAAGAAATATCATTACCGTGCGTACATGTCGCGATTCCCACATCCAAATAGAATAATCCACATCTAAATTTAATTTACAAGGCAATCAGCGTCCCCGTGCCCCATGTCCCATCCTAACACCAGCGAGACCACGCGCTATAAGCAAAATCTCGCTACATTGCATATTTTCAAAGAATGATCCGCATACAGAACTTGGTTGGGTCTGCTGCTCTCATCACCTAGAGGTTTGAATTGTTAAATCTCTATGCCCTGTTATTACGCTGGCAACAACTGCCTCCGTGACCCGCGCTATACGAATCGGAGGTCGTGGGTTCGAATCCCGCGAAGGGCAATCACTTTGTGTTGTTGTTTCTTATTTGGGTTAGGGCGTTACGGGCTGATCACCCAATTTTCTGAAAAATATAATAATCCATTCGTTGAATGGGCATGTAGAAAGTCGACCCCGGCTTCTTGTCGACGTCATCTGAGGTGAGGTTACGCCTGATTTCTCTCCGGTTGTGTCGATTATCCGTCCCATCGGGCTATGAGAGTAAAAGGAAGAGTGCACCTGTGTCTACGCAAACGCTTGTGCACTATAATATATCCTGCGCACTTGGTTGATCTCTTGTGGATCGGCCGCCGTGGCCGGAATTGATCGGGCGGACATTATTATTATCACGCTGACAACATTACCTTTCAAACTGAAATACAGTCATTTACTTAATGTTCTTGTTAAATATGTAGATAGCAAAAAACGTTTAATGATTAGAGTTTTTTCAACTATTGCTTAACGTGCTATGTATGTATTTTTTTTATTGTTTTGGTTTTTATAGAAATATTTTTTTTGTCAAGAAGGTAAGGTGTTCTCTCATAATTTTTATAAAAGTATGTAAAAATTATGCTATATTACTGTAATATATAGTACTTTGTAACGAGGCTAGTATAATTAAAAGGGATAATCTGTGATATCAAATCACAGGTTTTCTATAACAGTAAAATTTGTGACAAAAAATTGTCTATTAATATAGCGTTTATCTTGAAATTTTTCCTATGTTGCCAAGCTGGAAAAACTGGAACACAGTAGTGAGAGACATACTTACGTTGTCAAAATAACAATCGATTCGATTTGGGGCACCATCTCTAAGGGCGCTCTTAATATCCACGGTCTTGTAATTAAATGCGCGATCGAAACCCAATTCCCTTTCTAAATATTCGCATTTTTCATCTGATCCAGCAAAACCGACGACGCGACAACCTTCATTGAACAAGGAACAAACTTGTGTTGACCACGAGGTGACGTAAATATTTTAACGAATAAAACAAAAACATAAACACACAAATAACACACACATAAACACACAAACAACAAAAACACGCAATCATTTGTAATCGACCACTAACATATTCAAAAATAATTTGAACTTGACGTGTCAAAAAGGAATATTTCTTTTTTACGTCTGCAAAAATCTTTAAATAATCTACATGTGCACGGCTCTACTTACGGAAGATTGGTAATGGAGAGGAATGCTATAATTTGCTTTCATATAACTTTTAAACATTGGTAGAATTTGCCGATTATTCGACCGCGATGCAGTAATATTTTTCTGGTTTAAAGGGTAATATTTTCAGCGAGTTTATGGTGGGCTGGTGATAGAATGTGTAATATCTCTCAGGCCCTTTTGACTGGCCCGTTAGTGTAGTGGTTAGCGCTCTTGACTGCAATGCCGAAGGTCGTGGGTTTGATTCCTATGCGAAATATTCGAATATGCGTTTAAATTATATGAGTCTTAATACAAATTGTCTGGTTACCGTGGTACGCGTTCTGCCTAGTTTGGGATCAGACGGTCGAGTGTGACATGTCCCTTGATATTTATTTATTTATAAGCAGTTTTGAACTTATATTGTTCGGAATTCTGTGGCAATGTGTTGGTATCGGTACGCTTATCGCCTTCCAACAAAAACATAACTCATTCTTCCTTCTCTCAATTGTCTAAAGCGAGAAAACAAACCCAATTAACCATTAGTTGGCAACACTCTAATCCCTGATATCTGGTTGGAAATAATCATTATCAATTATATAATTTTTTCACAGACACAGACTTGATAAGTTCGGTAACTTTGGGGAAATATAGATTTTCTTCGCTTCTAAAAACTGAACACTCGTACTTTTCGACACCATGGCTTACAGGGGTCATTACTAAGAGGCCGGTTAAATATCACTGCCTTTGCGCCTGATCTCTTTCAGCTCGGATCAGACCTCCTCCTCCTCCCCTCGGACAGTATTAATCCCCGTGACAGTATTAGTCCTCTATGGCAGTAAAGGCAGAGTGGACCCGTGCCTGCACAAACGCGATCTTGCGATGGCATGGAGGAGTCATTACTAAGAGATCGGTTTAATATCACCGCCTTTGTGCCTGATCTCCATAGTATCCTCCCCTCGTACAGTATCAATCCCCGTAACAGTATTAGTCCCCTTTACAGACACTAAAGGTGGAGTTAGTGGAGCTGTACCTGCACAAACGCTTGTGAACAACAATATATATCCCGCTGTTGACAGATCTCTTGTGGATTGGTCGCCTTGACCGAAATCGTTTGGGAGGAACATTTTTATTATACTAGGCTACATTCAATTCACGTTTTACCTAATAACTTTCCAATCTGTCCGACATGCGATCCGACCGCGCCAGCCGCACCAGTAATGACAATAGTTTCGCCAGCACGCGGTTTGCATATTTCCTTCAGGCCAAAGTACGCTGTGTTACTGAAACGAAGAAAAAACATACAAAATATCATAATGAATACTTGCTGTTTACATACTGTTTATTTTCCACTTACCCAGGCATTCCAAGTATACCTAATGCTAGTGACACAGGGTGTGGGCTCATGTCCGGTAACAGATATAATGGCAAAAACCCCATATTGGGCGGTTTATTAGGGTTGCAAACAGTGTGGGTTCGCCATCCGAAGGAACCCGCAACATAAGAACCTACTGGATATTTTTCGTTTCGACTTGCTATTATCCTAAAAACAATTATCCATTTAATACCGATGCACGTAATTATACTAGATTTGTAACATATCCTAACATAAATATGGAAATTGATGGCACTAAAGACGGATTATTTTTAATCCTCAAGAACGAAGCAACAATTTTTAATACCTGATGAATTAATGAATAATGGAATGAGAATATAATGAGGTTTGCGCTATTTGAAGACAACACTAGTGACAGAAAAAAATTCATATCACTTACTCTGGTGCCATTTATGATTCTACGTAGTGATAAAAGTCACAACGCACGGGGTATTTAGTTGTTAAATTTGTATCAATGTAATATAAACTATGTCATTTAATATTACAAAAGTTCCGCCTGGGCTAATATAAGAAAAATACCAAACGCGTCAATAAGACGCGGGAAAAAACCGTTAACATATCGTAAATTCATCTAAATTAATACAATTTAGTATAATAGGGATGGTTGATGGATTCTACTTTAAGATTATTGCCCATTAGATTATCTTTTTATCCAAATTTAACTACTAAGCAGCAGTGTCGCCGATTTTTAAAGACAGTAAAAGCTCGGCACGCACTATGACTATGCTAGAATACTGATTGCCGTGAAAAATGAAATGACCCTAAAATCCCTATGGCGCATAATGTATTGCAAAAAACAATCAATATACTATACTTTGCGACTTGTCCGCCTATCATATCTGTTGGTAACTTGTAACCTATCATATATGCTCGCATGTATGGGTCTACACTGAGATATTCTGCTTCTGTTAAAATTTCTGTAAAACAAAATTTTTCCCGTATTAATTGCACACTGACGACTGAATTCTGCGATTTTCGACAGTTCATTAATTGGTACGCATTATTAAAAAAAACATATAACTAATATATACCTCCATCGGATAAATCTGGTAGTTCTTCTTCAACGATTTTAAAGTCACTTTTTTTAGGTTCCCCGTTAAAATGTTTCTGAAGTACATATTTGGTAGCTCGAACTCTTTCCGCATTTGCAGAATAAAATCGTCGAGACAAACACAAAATATTAATTTTATTTGTCATAATGATCAAAAATACATAAAATAACTTATAATACAGAAATTAAAGTAGTTTTAAAACTCTTTTTAGGTTAAAAACTTTAAAACTTAACTAGCCTGGCCGTGAATTTGACAGGACAACATATTTGTTTACTACGTCACAATATCTAGAAACGATCAGAATGAAAGCGGTGAGTATACAGCAAAATTATAGTTCTATTAACAGTATATTTTAATAATCTCCATTCATAAATAATAATACATTTCAAATGTTGGCACAGAAGCCTTTTTAAAATAAATTATTAACGTCTGCTGGTAAACTAAGTCCAATGATGTAATGGTACACGCATGGTAGTAATTGACTCATACCAACTTAAAATTATATTAGTATATAATAATACTTATTATTACATATACCCCGCCGTTTAATTCAGTATTAGGTTAATTTTACTTATTCTTATAAAATTTTTCATGTCAAAAAAGTTACCACTTAAATGAAAATTCTGCAATGTTATCATAATAATTGTTATTTATTTATAATACAAAAAATGTGTTTATAATACAATTTTCTCTATAGCTATAAATTATATATGTATGTACTTTGCAATTGTATTATTTTTTTAAATTTCAGGTTTTAGTGTTATCTGTACCAAGCACGTTGAACCACTGTGTACACCACTGACCAAACTAAGGAAATAATTTTTAATCTACGTTTCAAAATGGCTTGCGTTGGCTTGCTTGTTGTCCATTCGATTATTGTAAAAAATTAAGGAACGTAGTTGTAAAACGTGGAATAGCAATAACTCACTGTATAGAATATACTATTGTAGATTTATTTCATTAGCTGTCTGTGAAAGTAAATATGGCTATTTACATTGATTTGTCGATGCCGACTTTAATCATCCCTTAATAAGTTTTGACTATCAGTGTTTTCATTATGACTTCAGTGCAGGACTATTTATGCATATTTTGTAAAGAAAGTTTTGAAGATAAAGAAACGTTACAAATACATTTTAGGTACCTAAATTTCTTATATATATCATAAATAAATTAACATTTTGTTACAAAAGTTTGTGTTTTATTAGGAAACATGGAGATCCGAAATTTGATCAAACAACAAGGGCAAAAATTCGTACCCAGAATGATTCGCCGACTTCCCTTGAAGCATTAAAAGATGACAATGAAACAGTTTCATGTGATGTGTGTAACGAAGTTTTTCCCACCATATCAAAGGCAATAACTCATAAACACAAAGTTCACCCAGATCACGATGCTAAATATTTTTGTCCATGGTGTGGCAAACTGTTCACATTAAAGGTATTTAAGCTTTATTTAATTAAATTGTAGTTTACTGTTATTCTACACAGTTTTTTTAAAGTTATAAATGATTAAGTTAGTAAAAGTCGATTTTGTGTATATTCTAAATTCAGAACAAATTAGGTCTAATATTTTGGTGAATACATTCCCAAGTTCATAAATCCTTGTATAGAATATAGTCTTGACTAACTGGTTAAAACAACCTTGTTCAACAAATTAATTTAATACATTACATACATTCATAAATGGTCACAAGAAATGAAAGAAGTTAAAGATGTAACAGTAAAATAAAATATTTAAATGATAATATTTAAAAAAATTAGCTTCTCTGGTTTTCTGGCTTTCAATAACAACATTATTTGTTAGTTGTACTATTTCTCTATAGTTTAAAGTGTAATAAAAGAATTTTTGCATAATACATCTGCTCATTCATAACCCAAGTCATTTAATTGTCAGTTGTGGATAACTCAACAATAGTAATGGTTTAGTGGCTGTTGTGAATATTGAACATAATGAATTTATAGGAGTTTTTTCAGATCCTTTATGTGTGAAAGTCATTAACATTTATAGATTGTTTTAGTTTGTTTATCAAATAAAAATAATAATTAAAAATAACTTATGCATTTAAAGTATATAAGTATGTGGTATCTTCTAGTTACCATAGTACAGGCTTTGCTAGTTTGGGATCTAATGGCAGTGTTTGAGATGATATTTATTATTATTTATATACTACTTGACTGTTTATTTTATTTATTTATTCCTTAATGCAATTTAAATTTGCCTTAAAAAAAGGAAGATGCCTTGAGACATTCTCACTCAGTCAATTTGGGATACTTATATGACTAGAAAATTGTGTTGTGGTAAAATGTGAAGCAATTATATTAACGAATAATAAAAAAAATGTATAATTTTTTTTATGTATTAATTTCAGCATCTATACAACAAACATCTGCAATCAACCCATGATTCTGCTGAATCTAGTGCAACTGACTATTTCCACTGCGATTGTTGCAATGTAGACTTCTTCATCCCATCTGCTATGATATACCACAACAAATTTTTTCACAGACAAGATACAGATATACCTGCTATTGGACAGTCAAGAAAAGTGAAATTAGTGAGCCAGGTTAATTTTAATTGACCATCAAACAATAATATTTAAATGATATATGTAATATATGGCTGAATATTTTTAAATGTTTGCAGGAATTGATACAAATCTACTATTGTCCATTTTGTGGTGAGGAGTATAACAACAAGATAAACTTACATGTATGTATAATGTACAAAGTTTATTACTATATATACTGTACATTAAAATAATGATAATACTTGTTTCTAGAAACATGTGACAGATGATCACAGTGATGAAGATCAAAGCCCTGAGAACATACTTAGATGTCCCTTATGTGAGGCCATATTTTATCATTTAGATGCTTATGAATTGCATTTAACATTTCACTCTTCAGAAGACCTGTACAGTGAAGAAAATGAAATGTAAGTGGCCTAGATATATACTATCACTTATATATATATATATATACTATCATGATTGCAACAAAACATGGTTTTGTTAATTAGAGATATAGCACCGACATTAATAACTCCAGACATTTAGAAATGTGCCAACAGCAAAAAAGCATGGTAATTACTTCACTCATTAGACAATATGTTACGTTTTATCAGAAGCTATAAATATTTTTACTTAAAGCCTATTTTTACTTTTACTTCATGAGAACATTTTAATTTGACAGTATCAGCGTGCATTTTTATTTTTGTAGAATTTTAATATAAATCAAAGACTTTACTTGCAGGCTAAAACAAATAGTTGAATTTTCATTGGATACGGTACCTCCTTTGATGGAAAAATTGGAAATTCCCACATATGATGAAGAAAATGAAGATTTAAATGCAATGGGAATAGTAAGTTTATAAGTCATTATTTTAAGTGAAATATAAAAAAACATTTAAATTTCAATAATAATGAAATAATTTTCAGGATCAATTTCTTCAATTAACAATGAGTAAAGATCCGGATGATGAACAATTAGAAACAGTGGAAAAGACTAAAACAAAAAAACATAAGAAACATAAGAAATCTAAAAAGACCATAACATTAGATGAATTTCTTAATATGAATTCTGATGTCTTTGGAGAGGGATTAAATGTACATGGTATAGAAGAAGTCCCAACACAAATTGTCACCAAACAACTTAAGACTAAAAAAGGTCACACTGTCCGAAATAATCAAAAGCTAATGTCCCCTTCTGATATTAATAAATTGAAAAAACAAGGTATTACTATTAAAATGAAATCTGGAAAAGGGCCAACACCCACAAAATTCAACCAACAGCCAAGTACTTCAACATTTAATAAAGCAATCCCCATGACATCAAATAAAATCAGTACATCAAGTGAAGTTTTATCAAAGTTGATGAATCAGAGCAATAGTCAAGTAAAGGTCATAAAAAGGGGTTCACCGTCAAATACGAATGTTGAGTTAAACTCAAATGAAACAAATAAAATAATCATGGAATCAAATGCAACACAAGAAAATATCTCTGCTGTTGAAGAAAATGTTACTAAAGTTTCTGTAGAAAATAAGGAATTAGATAAGGATATTAAAATAAGTAAGATAGACATAGACTCAAAAGGGCAAATGATTGCTTTAACAGATACATTATCTAATAAAATGGAAGAAGTAAGTCACAAATCTCCGGATTCAACATATCTGTCACATAATTCCGACATGAATAATCCAGCTATAGTGAATGAAAATACCTGTACTCAAAATGACACAATAAAAGATAACAATTTTAACGCAATCGATGATAAAATTCAAGATATACATAATACTAATGAATTTCGTGATATGGAGGATATTCGTGATGTAAACAAGGTTGCAGCTGAACAAATATTAAATGATTTTGAAGAAGGACTAGCCAGTACTACAATACTACGGACCAACATACCTGGAAACAGTGAAGATATTCAATCGAATGAAGTTAATCAAATAAATTTACAAAATGACGAAGATACCGGAGAATCATCTCATGATGATAGAGATACTAATAATACGTTAAATGCTATTAAACATTTAGGTGAACTGATAACAGTCAAATCTGTTAATCATTCCACAGTATCGAAAGATGACAAAGATACTTTAAATGTCTCTAGTCACAACAATCAAGACGAAGATCTGCCAATTGAAGACGACGATGAAATTTTTGACAACGATTTGAATAAGGAGGACATGAGTGCCCAAGATGTAGGTAAGTCTGAAGATAAAAAAGAATCTACAAATAAAACATTGAATGCATTGAAAAACTTAAGTAAACATGTTACAATCAAATCTTTAACGTCTCAAATATCATTGTCACCAAACAAAGAAGTCACAAAAAAGTCTGGCGAGGAAAGTGATGGAGAAGAAACAATAAATGATAGAGATGATGCGGAATTGACGATAAAAGGTTTAGAGAAGAATATTGTCGGCAGAAGAGTTGTTAATCTCAGACATCCTACTAAACCTACAATTGTAGCAAATAATTCTTCGCAAAAAGCACATGTAGCTACCAAAATGTCGATAGCAAAGAAATCTTTTCAAGATGACGAGTTACCAGAAACACTAGAAAGCGTCAAGAATACATCCAATGCAGATCTTTTGAAGCGATTGACGAATGTAACAGCAAAACCAATCCCATCGAAAAAACCATTAAAGCAGGAACCTTCTTTTGAGACTTCAAAACAATCTCTCAATGCAAGAAATATGTTAAAAAAAGAAAAAATAAATGAGGAAATTGAAATTTTTAATATAGATGACTCGGATAGTGACAGTGATAAACAGGATAGTGTAAGAAATGTAACGCCCAAGTCATCGGCAAACCCTAATAACAAAGCCACAACAAGCTCTATAGCTAAAGCAAATGAAGCATTACGAACACTTGGTAAAAATATAACAGTTAAACCCAAGGAACAGTCAACAAACAAAATTCATCAAAACTCTTTTATAGATGAGGAATCTTTTCCTGATTATAATCAGTCATTCTCAGATGATGATGACGACGATGATGATTTCGATAGTGTTTGTAAAAAATTCGACAGCGATGTGAATCGATTTGTAAATCAAAAAAATAAAATATTGGAATCAACATTAAAGAATTTAGGCAAGCATATAACAGTGAAACCAAAACGTATGTCTCCAAATGTTCTCCAAAGGAAACATCTAGAGAGAAATACAGAAAAAAATGAAAGACTTTTCGAAAACGACACTGAAAGCGATTCGGATTCGAAAACACATAAAGTTAAAATTACTGAAGTAACGGACAATCCTACGAGTGACCATGAGTTCATGTCTGAGGACGATGAAAAACATACCAAAAACTACGTTATACAATCTCCTGACGCTGGCCATAATGACTTCAGCGATGACTTTTCAGAAGACGAACATTTTGATAAAATTTCCGATAACGAAAGCAGTACAAATCAGATTTCGTCCACCCAAAAGCCCACGGAAAAGCTTAATCAGTCGTCACAATTGAATGAAAATCAAAAATGTCAATTGAGCAAGTTTAAAAAATTCAACAAAGAAATAACAATAAAATCATTAAAGGAAAAACAGACCAATAAAGACACGGACGCAGACTCAAGAAATAGTATTGAGAACAGTAATGAGAATAGTAACGACAGTAAAGAATCAGTCGTTAAGCCCTTCAGGCAGAACATTCTTAAATATAACACTAAACCAGAAAACTCAACGACGCAATCAGTACACCAGGCGACGTTATCAACTAACGAAAAAGCTACAACATCGAACCAAGTGAGTACAGTGAACAAAGAAGTGGCGGTGAAAACTTTTCAGACACAGACTGTGATCGAAGAAATTACAACGACTGTTACAAAAACTATAAGAACTGTTAAGCAAGAGGTTAAAAGTGCAAAGACAACTACGATCCCCACTCTCAAAACGCAAAAAATTTTAAACTATAATAATCGCCTTGCAAAGAATGCGCAGAATATGATGGTGAGACATCCAACACCGAGCGTAGGAACCAAAGTAAAAAATGCCACTCAACCAAACAAACCTTCTACAAGTGGTTCGCGACCATCAAATCAATTAGTTCCTGTAAGACATGGGTTAAATTCAGCAAAGCCTTGTAATCCCACGACACCGCCTTCTGTGAGGAGTGTGACCCCTAAACTAAATCAACAAAAGCAAGTGACGAGTAGACCTTTGAAGATTGCGCCTCAAGCCTTGGGCCAAACAATTAAAAGGTCGGCGCAAGAGAGCACTAGCCAGTTCAGTTGCTTTAAAAAGCCAAAGGATACATTTCCCTCTGACACACAAACGAGGTGTGAGCTAGATGGAGATGCATCAATGCATTTATCTACATCACAATGCAGGTCCGATTTCACGAGCACTGTTAAAAACGTGAAAGGGCGATCTGTTGTCACAGCCACACAGGTGAAATCGGAAATGAGCACCAGCTCCCACTTGAGTAAGCTTGGGAACGTGTCTGGTCTAAAAATAGTAAAAACGTCCTCTAAACAGGCAACGCAAGTCGAGGAAAGGATAGAAGATCACGGAGCGAAACGGACAATGGAAGCCCTGCAGAAGTTGCAGATGCAAGGGCTCTTAGTGAAAAGGCCGCGTACAGACGGGGATAACCCACAACACGATGAGAACGACTTTTCAAACTCTGAAAGTGAAAACGAGGAAGACACAAGCGAGAAATGATTAGTGGTTAAACCATTGCTATTTAGCATTGTAGGCGTACAAAAGATAACACTGTTAGTCAAATTGTGGCTCTAAAAATGGCGAGTTAGTGATTTATATAAAAATATTTTCTAGTTAGTCCAGACTTATTTTACGCTATCGTTTTAATTTATCATTAATATTAAAATTATATAAGTGTTGTATATACATGTTCGCGCGTTTTTTGTAAATTTCTAAGCGTTAGTTGTAAATACGATGTTTGGATTAGACAATAGAAGTGATTAATGAAAAAGTTCGTGATTTGTTATTGTAATGCCGTATCCAAAATAAATTTACAATTATTAAGTTATAGGTTTGATTTTCTTAAAAAAGTGTGTCAGCAATAAGAAAACGAAACAGATTGTTACTGTTTTAATACCTATTTACATAGACATAAATATAGAACAGTACATTAAACATCACGGAATATGAAAATATAAATGTTTATTGACCTACATGGTATATATATAGACAATTCATCCACTTAATGATCATTTGTTAATCACATTTAACACCAATAATATTCTTATTCTGATTTCACCTCCACCTTATTTTGCCTCCACTTTTGTTCCTGTAATCATTAAAAATGACGTGAGAGTCGAATAACACGTTCGGATCAATAAGAATCAGGCAAAAGTTAGTTTACGAATGATTATTAAAAATATGTATCGTTAAGACCATTTAAATTGTTAAATTTTATGAATAAAATATGAGATTAATGATTGTTATAACTAATAAAATAACGAAACTGCAAAGTATGTAACTTCATTAAAAATTTATAAAAAAATCATAAGGTTAAAGATAAAACAAACACCACCTGTGTAGAAAGCCAAGAAAAAAAGCGAAAGACCAAACGCAACACAAAAATAATTATATACTGCCTTATCAACTATACTAAATACTAAAAAATGTACTTTTGAAGAAAAAAAAATGTCGGATTGTCTGTTTTATTCAGATTTGTGAATTAGTAAAATTACCATTGCTTACCAATTTTATTCGGGATACCAATATTTGAAATAAAAAACGAGCCTTGTTATGCTGTGATCAGTTTCCTAATTGGATAGTTAAATATCTTAATAGATAGATAGTGATGTCCAACAATTTAAATAGTGTAAATTTCTATTACCGTATTGTTATTGAGATGTATATGTATCGAAAATCGAACAGTTTGAAGTAGTTTTATTTTTGTTACAATTTGACGATAGTGGGCTTGAAAATAATACTCTTCCAATACAATAGAATTAAAAATTCTAACATTATTCATATTATAATCATTTTAATATTAATACATCGTCAAATACTTCGCTCGTAAAAAATGCACTTAGATATGAAATTTGGTTAAAACTATTTTCTCCAAATGTGTGACATAAATAAAGCTATTTTAATTAAATTGAAATAAAGTAATACAGCACCCCCAACGGACGACACATTTTATCTAGCGATAAATTGCATGACGTTTGTACGAAGTGTCCAAAACATACCAAAATACCGATTTCATTGGAAAGCCGATACGCGATTGCTCGCAATTTGTAGCGAAGTTTCAAGCCGCCTTTCATTTTCTTTTTCCAAGTTTGAAGTATAGTGTACATGTTGCAACAGTGTAGCACAAGAAACAAAGCAGCCAGGTAAGAAACCTGCCAAACGTCGCAAGAAAAAAAACAAATATAACTAAATTACTATAAACAATAAAGCTGCAACTGAAACAGACATTTATTAATCCATCATTGCATAAATAACAATAATACAAGAAACTTAGCCATGTGTTTTTATTTTAAATTATATAACGTAATAACTGTTCATAATATTTGTGTACTTTATAAGTTACGCACCATTTTCTTACAGTTTTGGAGATTCATCAATTACAATTTATAATCAAATTCATCATAGCTTTTAGTAAAAAAAACTCACTCGAAGCAATTAATATATTGAGGTAAGATTTCAATAGCGTGAAAAAAATACACTACGTAATTTTATTCCGTTAATTACAAATTGACTAGTTTTGACCTGTACCGTAAAGCATTTGAGTCGTTTAATTTGAAAGTAGCCTAATTACTCTTAAATTAAGATGTATATCATTGATAATGTCCAAAGGCAGTTAAAGGTACTTTTAATTAATTAGTATGTATCTAGTTAACCTCAGTTTTTGGGCAATTGCTTTAGTTGAATAATCAGTACGTTCAATTAATGCAGTTAAAAAATTAATGTAATATACATATTACGGACTAACAAACTTAACACAAAATTTAATTTTTAAAAGTTATTTAAAAAAAGTTGAATCTATAAAATTTTCTATAAGATATCGATAAAAGAAAACGAAAAGTTTAAAGTCCTGCATTTATTACCACGTCGGGGTAGACAATGAAAGTATGAAAATATTGTATTGACGCCACTAAAAATATCAGACAAATTATAACAGCAAAAGTAAACGACATTATTGACTTATTGCGATATATACTACCGGAACATCATGATTTCTTTAAATTCCTTTCACACAAATAATATGTAAATGAGTAAAAAAAAGTTCCTTCAAATTTTATAACGAATCTGGTTGTTAATTATGAAAGTGGCTCTCCATTCTTGGTAAGAAAACTCATATTATTCACTTAACAGTCGCCATCATTTTAATAGGTACTGTAAATTAAACACTTAAGCAGCATAACTCATTGGTATTCTGGTATTATATACATACTTTTTTAATTGCATTGAAACACGGTCCCTAAAATATCAATTGAAGTATAAATGGACTAAGGCCACTTTCAAAGTAAACGGCTCATTTATTAAATTATATCAGTAATTCTCAAATACTGTCCCAAAATTCTAATGTATATAGTATTAACCATATTTTTTCTTTAATAACGAGTAATTTAAATAAAAAAAAAACTGTCAAAATTTAAATAATGAATAATACAATTAAAAAGAAATTGAAATAATTCTTTAAGTTTATCAAAAAAACATCAATTTTTTTATTAACTTGTAATAATTCTCTTAATAAATGTACTGTTGTTTTTTAATACATAATATTTTATTTTACATTCAAAATTTATTTTCATAAACTATTTTATACAATGTATTAATAGGTAAGTAAACAACTTGTAATCTTATTATTTTCTTTATGTGCCGTCAAATTTCGAAATCTCTTAGTGTGCCGCCAACAAAAAGAGTTGAGAATCGCCTATATTAACATATTAGCATTTTAATATATTAGCATTTTATTTGGAAAGTTACGTAGCAACCTGAACTATTTATAATAAGCAGTACGTTTGAAAAAAGTAAAAATTAAATAAAAATAGATTTTGATCACTTTCAAAATAAAAACAAAATGATAGTGGCGTATGACAGTTTAAAGTTGACTTTATATTGTGATCATTTCAGTATAACGATAAAAGGTTGATTATAAAATCAACTTTCTTAATCTTAATAACATTATAATATATAATTATTTCAAGTATTCTTATAATAATGTATTTTAATACTTGGTTCATATCGATTACATTAGAAATTGGTCGGAACTGTGTTTACGCAAAAAACTTCATTTTCGAATACGTGAATAAATATAAATTGATCTCCTAAATTTAGACGTTACTTTATTCCTTTAAAGTTGTAAATTATTAGTTGTAGCATAATTTATTATTTATCTTTCTTGAATACAGACACAATTTAATTTGACAGTTATATTAATTTGTTATATGTTGATTGCTTGAAACGTAATGTAATTTACATGAGATTTTGCATTGAGTTAGACAGACAGTTTCTACTTATTGATACTTATAGAACAACACATTTGGTACAAACTTACGTAAATTATTACATTAAAATATGTTTTTGTAACTACTAACCCGCAGTATACAACAATGTAAAGCACGGACCTTGATTGATATTACATTTATTAGTATAAACCCTTTTGTCATTAACCTATTTTATTTTACATTGCAATACTTTTTGTTTGGCGGTAATTTTACACGCTACTTAGCATTAGATATACGTGTAACCGATTAATTTAATATTTTCCAATTTTTCTTAAGAGACGGATAAGAAGTATGTAAATGTTGGAACAACAAAACAAAACAATAAAACAAAATAACTAGGCCTGCTGGAAACGTAAATAATCACATGCTAGAAATGCACCGAAAAAATTGAACAAACCTTTAACGATGTTTATATTATAACTAATATTTGGCCCTTAAAACAAAATTATGTAAACATGGAACACATACAATATAATGTATAACATCAAACTTTACTACAACAAATATGTAATAACAAATTCATCTCTGTTTTGAGATTCGAAATGAAACACTCATAAAGCATTGCTATTATTAATACCAATCAAAAAAAAAAAACAATCTGTGCAAAATTTAAATTAAATGAAAATAGTTTATTATCTATACTACATTATTCGCATATTTAAAGTAAGATTTAAATTTATTCGAAGTGTTTCCAAATTTATTTACAAATACATGTTACTAATGTTTAAGCGTTTCTACCAAGTGATAAATAAATTACATACGGAGAACAAGTTTTCGTGCACGATAGAAATAAAAAAAATAACAATTTTCGTTTTAATTGAAAAAAAAAAACCCCGAAGTTGTGATGGATAGAAAAAAAAATATTACACATTAAGGTAATTTCGTTACATCGACGAAGTTGTGCTGGAAGTAATACGTCGTCGTATTACCTCGATGTATTAACTCTTATCGTGTGCAAAATCTTTAGTTATTTTAAAAAAACACTGGAAGTTAAGAAAAAATAACTATTAGTTAATATACCTGTTAAAAACAATTGAAATTGTGTTAATAAGTATGTTAAAAACAGTTGTATCCGAGTTCTTTTCATACAATTTCTATTTAGCATAATAATGGAGATGTTTCTTAAAATCAGCAAATCTTTGAGTTCATTTGAATGTATTATTGTGTACTACAAATGCTATGTATAGTACGATAGCGTAAAGGTTGTGTCTTATTTTTAAAACTAATCCAAAAACGAGGAGTCTTAGTTCATTTGAACTTTTTTGTATTTATTATATATATATATATATATATATA
>DWHO01000278.1:0-22313 GCA_018247575.1 Eurytides lysithous rurik | reverse complement strand
CTATACCTGCTAGCCACGCAGAATGCGTGTCTCCTTTGCCTAAGCAACAAAGTTGATTAAATTTTAAGTGTATTTTTTTTCTTTGTTTTTCTTGTAAATTTCATATATATCATATTATACAAGCATTATATATATAATATATTATTATACAGGCCTTAACCACAAAATTATTTTCAAATACAACCGAAGTGATGAAATTGGAAACGTTTTCGGTTTCTATTTGTCTCTTGATTTTGTAATCTGATAGTAAGTTATACATCACGAATGGCTTAATGTAGTCTTAAAGACAACGCATAGTTACTCTGGAACTATTTGTAACACAGCATGACAGACGATTCGCAATATCTAATCCTAACTGTACTGGGTGGTCAAAAGCGTATTCAAAAGCATTTTTTAGTTGATTTTTTTAATAAACTGTCAAAGAATGGCTCCTTACATTAGACTACAATAAAACAGAAAACCTACTACATTACATTACATTTAGCTAACTGCTCCACTTTTGACGCAATCCAATGTGGTTTTCAGTCTCATCCTTTTATCATGTTTCCACACAAATTATTTTGTACATTTGCCAATATTTTCCCATGCGTATAATACATCAATATTTTGTGATTTTGTATTACTTATATTCTGCTCCTTTTCTATAATTTTTTTCCTTTTATATTAGTATTTCTCATTTGACTATTAATTTCATAATTATGTTTTACAAACTGAAAATAGCAATGTAAGAGGGTGGGGCCTGGTATCCTGGTGTCTTGTAGCACAGATCTTTGTACCTAGTATAAGCAATAGGTCCCACAAACTTTAGATCACCTTTAACTCAGTTATTTAATTATTGTACTCCTACTGTGTTTATGGGGATAAAATAGATCAATTTATTTTTATTTATGACTTCACGAGGGGATACAATATGGAAGATCTGCATACCAGCTTTTCATTCTCGTCCTCCATGTCGAGGCGGGCAGCGATGCAGTTGCGTGTGTCGAGGAACGCACGCCGCTGCGCCGTCTCCATGAGGGAGTGCATCAATGCCCCCACCACGTTCACGCACACGAACACCACCACGTTGGCCACCATCTGTCGCAACACATTATTACTATAAGCATAGTTTTGCAAACCACACCTTCCGTGGCCAAGTGGTATAGGCCAGCTTAAGGGGAGGAGGACTGCGTTGTTTTCTTCCTTTAAATAAAAGTTTTGTTAAATAGACGCTAATAAAAGTAGACACAATACAAATCTGCCCCAATAGACTTTATGTAAATGCATTTACCTAACCGTAAGGAGTGTAAAAATTGTCATGTTTATTTAAAATAGGATATTATAAGCAGGTGCACACGTTATAATCTAATGGGACTAATTTCAAGTTATTCTAGATAATTAAAGATTTGATTACCCGTTTGGTTTTTTTGGCTACAAATAATTGTTCCGTATCTGGGCATTTGTTCGTGTAACATTTATGTGTGTAAAATGATCTTATAGAACAAGATATTTCTCACTTAAAATAGAGGCAGAAATTTAAAAAAAAATATTTACGAACCATTTACTATTAAACATTTTTCTAGTATTAGAAAGTGTGTTTTTACGGTATTATGGTTATGCGATATGGATACCATCGAATGGTATTCTTTTATGTATTACATGTATGTAATATTTAAAAATAGGAAAAACCGAAAAACATTTAACATCTATATGAATTGCCATGTCTGAAAGGCTACTTTTACTGTTTTTTTTTATTAAAAAAATATTGCAGCTTATTAAAAGAACACACTTGTTTTGAAAGAAGCTATTTAAAAGACAAAACCCGACCCTACTTTATAGACGCGTGGTAGTGAACACTAATTGTTCTGTATATAGTAGCAACGACCTTCCTTATATAAAGGCGCCACTAACATCATATTTACAGACAGACGTTACGAGCTCTCCTTAAGGATAGGTCTAAAACCATGAAAAAAATTACATCGCCATATAGCATATTCTTTCAACGCACAAATGACTAATGGTCAAAGTCGAAGCGACTTTATAACTTTGACGTTAAAGCTAGATTCGTTCGACGATCGAATTTGGCAGTCGTTAAAAATGAATAATTCACAACATCTAATCATTGCAAATAACCACATCGCTACAAATGGAAATCTATAAAAAAGCGTGCCAAATGGAACGCAATCAATCAATGTTACGCGAAAATGACATTCGATGCTAATGCAGTAATCGTTTCTTCGTTTATTAGGTTAAAAAGCACTCAGCAAGAACGTATTTTTTTTTAATGCAGTAGGCTGACAAACGACCAAGCGGCTCACCTGATGGTAAGTAATTACCACCGACCATGGAAATTTGCAACATTACAGAAAGTGCAAATGCGTTCCCAGCCTTAGGAGCCGAAGGAGTCAGAGGAATGGAAGAGGATAGAGGAAGCGGGAGGGGAAGGGAGGCTGCGAGAGGGGATGGAGTCAGAGGTAGGGGGGAGTGAGAGAGAGAAGGGGGAAGAGGGGGATAGGCCACTGGCCATCTCACTCACGGGACGAGACGCGGAAGTAAAACACTTTCATTTTACGCCGATTTTCTGTGAGGTCGTGGTACTTATCTGGTTCGAGCCGCCCCATTCAACAGCGGGTGTAGGAGCGTAGCTCTACCACCGTTTAAAACTATACATATATACTAAATAAATATTTACTTAAAACTTTTAATCGAACTTTATTATGCACAAATGCTGTTTATAAAGACCAATTTTATTAAATATTATTTTTTTAAGATGAGCAACATTTGAAGATTACTCCAGAGATAAAATTGCCGTCATAAATATTTTTACCGCTTTAACTTCTTCATTTCTGTTAATATTTTCTAGTATTTTTAACGACTACATGTTACTGGTTTCTTCAACTCACCTTGTCACTCTATACGTGTTATATTAAACACCAATGTATACACGAACAGAATATAAATAAAAATGTTTCATTTATAAGGCTTTCCAAAATCGATTAATGTTAAAAAGTTAATGTACAACGGTGCTTATCTTTTTTGCGAAAACCATCGGTCACATAATTTTTTTTTTGTAATTACTTGCTTATAACACATTGTTAAAACTAATCTAATTTAAGGATTTTATTGCGTTTGAACACCTTCGGTTGTTTGTTGTCGATACAAAAAGTTAAATCGTAATAAGTTCAGCACTACATTGTTTTGACATGAAGAACCGAACACCTTCCAAATAACGTGCCCCATTAGTCGCGTTAGAATATATGTCCAGCCACTAAGTCGTTTGGCTGCTAAACTTCATTCAATATACGACTTTCATCCTTTACTCTAAATAGACGGATTCGTATTAATTTAGTCCTTGATTCGACACAATCAGAGCTCATGTGAAAATGTCCTCTTGTAAAACTAACAATTCTCATGCGCTACGTCAAGCTGTTTATTTTAAACTCGGACCAATACTTGTCAGTAATTGACTTTGTACTTGTCAGTAGTTGGACTAATGATTTGGATGAAGAGTTCTTTATGGAATTTTACTATATGAACACTATTTTAAAGGAGCTTTTTAAATAATTATAGACGAATACCTGAAAGGTTTGTGTAATCAATTTGTAAATCAATTTTACTTACATTTAAGGTATCGCCAATTTTTGATATGGTTCTTAGTGTTTTTTAGTGACAAGGTGTAGTTGCGATTTCACATGGATGTAGATTTAGGATCATTTTTTTATTTCACCGGGATAAAAGCTACTTCACTCCCGGCTTAACAAAGTGCACCGCCGCTAAAATTTTGACCGATATAGTGATCAATTTATTCATTATAGTAAGAAGGATAAACAAAAAAAATATTTTAAAACTTATTATAAGCATTGGTACAAATTTTAAGACGTTTTTTTTTTACCATAAAATGCAGGTAAATTTATGTGCAAACTTCAAAGTACAAGGAAAAATACATTTCTGCCAACACTTCGGCGCAAAAATTGATATTTAAACGTCGAATTACGTTTACGGTGTGCCCATTATATCAATCAATTACGCCTGAGGGATATTTAATTGTGACATCGTAAAAGGTGAATCGATCCGTAATAACTTTATTGATCGTATTACGCGAGGGAAAAAGGGACGGTTAATATATTTATAGCGTTTATGCGATAGGCGGTGAGGTGTGCGGTTATGTAAATAGCGCGTCCTCTTGCGAACGCCGCTTCCGAGCCTCTGCTTATATGAAAACACATAAATATATTTTAATAATAAAACAAATATTATAGCGGAGTTTCCCGGTGATCGAATTCAGCCACAATGAATTAGGTTTTTAAATTTGAAGGTCATTAAGGTTCTTTTACGGTGATAGAGCCACGCAGCTGCACCCGCTGCTGACTCACAGAATATCGGCGTAAAGTAGAAGTGTTTTGGCTTCTGCGTTTCGTCCGGTGAGTAAGGTGGCTGGTGGCCTATGCCCCTACCTTTCCTTCCTCAATCTCTCATTCCCCTCCCTACCTCTTTCTCCGTTTCCGAGAGGTCCCCCCTATTACTCTCTCCCTCTCACTCCTCCTTCCTCCCTCTTTCAAAAATTCCTCTCCTTAAAAGCTAGCAACGCATTTGCTAGTTCTGTAATGCTGCAAATGTCTATATGCGGCGGCGATCACTTACCATCTGGTGAGCCGCTTGCTCGTTTGTCAGTCTTTACCATAAAAAAAGACATCTCTATTGCATACAATATTTTAACCGATTCCAAAACTGGAGAAGATTCTCAATTTGTCTGAGTTGCCAATTGGCAATCGGTTTAAATGTTTCTTTTTTATCATAAAGGATAAATCGTAGAATTGGTCCCACAGAAAATTCATTATTATTGGATCTTGAATATTACTATACGATACACAAACACCAGGGAACTCCCTCAACCAAAATAAGAAATGGTGATTAACATGCTATTAGATGTGTTTATGTTATTGTACATATTTTTTGGTGAAAAATTCTGTCACAATAAGAAAAAGTCACACAGTCAGAACAGTAAATTTGTATTTGATGTATTTATATTACATACATATAAATTATACTTGTTTACAATAATTCCGCATATACACACACAAAACACATTTGTTATATATTAACTTACACCTAACTGTAGCGCGCAGTAGACTACGATCAGCTACGAAACTAAAGATAAAAGTCGAAATTATTTCCACACAACTGACTAGGTAAAATTAGATTAAATAAAGTTGATATGCCACTTTACTACATTTAATTTACCACTTCGAACTAGATGATGAACGGCCACGAGACGTTAAAATTAGTAAGGTTGAAACTATTTTACTTAAATTGACAGGATGGAGTCTTGGCGAGTAGTTAAAGTGCAATATACGACTTGCTGTGGATGATCCGACATAATCCGTTGGTATGAGTTTTGTCATTACTATCTTACGTTTGCCAAACGTAAATCTTTCAAAAGGGCTTTTTGTTAATTTACTAACTGCATATTTAAGAGTAAAAAGTGGTCGTTATTGAATAATACTTAAGCTCAAAAATCAATCTTTTATTTACCCATTCACCTCTTGTTTCATATATGTTATAAGCTAAAATTAATCCTAACTATCCTCATCAATATCTTAAATCGGAAAACTGTTTTGTTTACATTTTAATTCGTGTATGTAACACTCGAAATCGAAACCCATGTGAGAGAAGTCAAGAGAAAAGTAAAAGACAAAGTTACATAGTTTAGTTTAGTAACTATTAGTTAAAAATACTATTCAAGGTTTAGATCGAAGACTCGTTTGGCGCAGTTGCTAAGGTAAGGTAGGCATAACTGTTGTGGGTCATAGATATGATTTCCACCCAAAGCAAATATTTGTATGACGAATGAGATTTATATTTAAATATATAAAATATAACGAAAGATGTTAATTGTATTACTATTAAAAAAGGGGCGAGCGTTTTAAATAAAGATTTTGTCATTAGATCATATTCTATTTTGTAGCGACTTATGATTCCATAGCTACGTTACATATATCAGCAGTTTTTTTTTAAAAGAAACGTTGCTCTTATTGTAAGACAGAAATGTCTTCAGTTATGAGAGCGTTTCACATACATAAATCTTACGCGAACAAACGCCCCGATCCGAAACAAATATTTGTAGTTCATATAAATATTTACCCCGCGTGGGAATTGAACCCACGACCTACGACGCCGAAGCCAAGAGCTTAGCATCTGTACCACACGGTCATCAAAATGTTGCATATTAGAATCTGATTATAGCAAAGGCAACATTTTTTTTTTCGAATCATTCTTTTAAGTTTTAGATTAAGAACCGAATAAGCTTGGTCTAGCCATAAATACTGTTACAATTAAAAATAAACAAAATATTACTTTTGAATTTGGAATCTGTCTGCCCATGTTCGGCAACGATCAATACTCTTTAATAAATGAAAAAGTCTTTATTGTATGTAATATATTGCATTACATACACGTATAATATGAGTAACACGAGTAAATTGAAATGTTAAATGGGATTCATAAGTAATGACGTCATTATGCAAATTATTGAAAGGACGTTTTTTTATTGTAATTGATATAATGATGACAGAACCGAGAACAGAAGTTGAAATAGTTTTGATAAAAAATGTATGACGCATCTATATAACTATTATAAAATATTATATAAGCCAAGTCTATAACGATTTATATTGCCATATTTCTTTTTATATTTTTTCGTTTATTTCCATATTATTTCAACATTTGCCCGTACACGTTCGCATAATATTATAACCTGCACCAATATTTTGTAACTTTATATTATTAATAATCTCTTCTTGTATATTCTTATATATTTTTTTCTTTTTCTTCTTTTTAAACCACGTTATCCATTTAATATTTCTCACTAAACTGTTAACTTTGTATACTTGTATTGTAGAAATTGAAAATAGCATCGTATGGGGCTGGGGCCTGGTGTCTTGTACCACAGGTCTTTGTACCTAGTATAAGCACCAGCTCCCACAAACCTTACATTATCTTAAACTCTGTTATTAATTTATTGTACTTCTGTGTTTATGGTGAAAAAATAAATTCTTAATATTATTATATTTCGCTGATTCCAAAATCGTCTACGTAAATATAAATTACATTGACAGCTAAAAAAATAACTCAATTTTCTCTTCATTACGTTACATTAAAAATTAGTGCGTAACTCGGTTTCATTAACAAGCCATCGATCCTTTACTTCGAGAATTTACAACACAACTACTGTCCAAGCGGTAATCTGCATTAACATCGAGTAATTTTGCAAAAACAAATAAAGCGGTAATAATTTGAGCATGTGTTGGCTTCAATTAGACGCAGGCTTTTATGTGGGCGGTCGGTGATTTACGCGGAAATTTACTGCAGCACGTTATTTGAATCAACGTGATCAACAAAACATTCCGACGAAAGGTTTCGTTAAAAATCGGCATAACTTTAATTACTTTTTGAAAAGGTGACACGCCTTATAAGTCAAACGCCGTGATATATTGGTCTGAGTGAGTATACTAATGTCCGTTGCGAAACTGAACGAGAATTAAACAAACAAATCAATCACTTTATCGACTCGCGTCGATAAAGTCGATCCGACGCAAGAGGGCGCAGTTGTCGCACCACATTCGCGCGGTTAACGGTCAGCCCGCTCTAAATTTATTTACAAGTAAACCTCACTTTCTGATGAACTTGCTGATAACCGAACAGGTGAAGTAGTGCCGTGTCAAACTTTTCCTTTGGTGATGTAATATCGCAGCACTTCGCGGGTTCAGCTTGTTTATACTTTGCATCATAAACGGTTACTATTTAATTAAGAAGAATCTGTTATATATACGTTTCCAGGTTTTAATGCTTTTTGTATCAAGGATTACTATTAATGTTTGTCTTGCTGTTTCCATATGGTAATGGAACCATAAGACTTAATAACGAAGAATAACCCTATAGCAAGCTGTGCACACAAGCTATGATAATTTTTGGTTTCTTACATAATATATTATAACAAGGTATTATTACGTTTAAAAATGTGTTAAAAATTCAAAGCATGTTAAACTATCCTGTACTCAACATTTTTCCGTCATCGATAATCAAAAATATCTATTTTAGAGTGATATAACCTTTTAGAGTAGACAGCACATATATCATACGTTGCTACAAAACTAAATATATACAACATAGTACATATGTAAAAATATTTTATTTTGAAATAAAAAAAAAAACAGTTTTCGTTCCTGTATAAACATTGCCAATGCATAACAGATTTTATATGAACACATAAAATTTTGATTCACTTCAACAGTGACACGAGGCCCTACATAGAAAAGCGAGTCATAAAGTTTGAAGCTCGTATTTTATTTCTACTTTTTTATTCCAGCCATTCGCCATCCAATTTCCGCTAGCGCATACATTTTTCAATATGTTCTGCAGATCTGAATATAAAATCTTATTTTTAATATAATGTCTGCAAGGCAAATAGAAAATGGCGCACATATCAAAAGCATATTCTTGAAGCATAAGCTTGAGCGATGAAAATATAACTCGTATGATATATGAAACATACGAATACCTTACAAAATCATCAATGGCGTCGGAAACGACGGGAATTAAAAATAGAAACCCGATAAATTGCGTAATTGTATTTGATGTTATCAATAATAATAGGAGTTTTGATTTGATACACGTCAATTTAAATCGTCAAGTCACCTTCAATGAACTTGAACTTTAATCTAGACATTTCCGGATTTTTTCACTTAGGATAAAAACGAGTTTTTCGCACTCGGTCATACCGTTAGCATGTGAATATTGTGAAAACAGTGAATAAATTTCAAGCTCACTGTTGATGTGAAACATTATTGTAATGGAAATGTGAGTCGAGGTGAGCGCGGGCCGCCGCTTTCAGTGACTATTTCAACCTCCCGCCGCAGGCGCGGCGAAATGAAAAACAAGGACGACTGCCTACCGCTTTGTGCAAAGCAATGTTGCCCGCAATTACTGGAAAAGTGTGGCGTGTACGATCTGAAATCTATTATCATTATGCAGCCGTGAAAACAGGGGGCGTGCGTTTGTTTGCGCTAGGTTCACGTCTAAGAGGTCTATTTTCAATGTTTGGTTACAATTACAAGACAAAGTAACACATATTTACAGCTATATAGTATTATTGGTCTTTTATCTATTTAAATTAAATTTAAAAGCGTATTAGCAATACCCTATGTTTATTTACAACAAACAGTATTCTTTATCTTTATTCTTATATCTATATCTTTCCGTATGGTAATTTTCAGAGACAAAGCCTACGTGCGAAATACTTTTGGAATGTCTAAAACTATTATACTAGTCAAATATCATAGTTTGCGACAACATATAGCTCTTTAATGACACCACGACCATTATAAAAAGCAAGATATTAGATAGATTTTATAACTTAAGCTTTAACTAACTGAAACTGGCATAGAAAAGATCAAGTGCAAACTAATTTAGTTAAATCCAGGACCGCAATCACGAATCTCTGTGGGATCAAATAAATTATTCCATTGGAATGGGAGCAATTTAATCTGTGTGCGATATACCCGTGGCCATTACACTGTGAATCTGTAATACAGAAGGATGAAGAATGATTGCACGCTTCTGAATGCCTTCGAGCATTAACGTAGAAGTCTTCGGAAACAGTTTTTCCACTAATGATTTCCTTCTTTTTACGCGTATAGACATTATGATTTATTTTTAATCGGGATTAGAAGGCAAACGAGCAAGCTGCTCACCTGATGGTAAGCGGACGCCACCGCCCATGGACATCTGACGCATCAAGGGACTTCCGTTGCGAAATATGTTGCCGGCCTTTAAGGTGGGAGTACGCTCTCTGCTTCTTCCGAGGGTTCCAATGTCGTATCGGTCCGGAAATACCGCGGCGACAACCAATTCCGCAAGTTGGTAATGCGTGGGGGAAAATGCCGAGAGAAGCGCACTGTGTCGGATTGCCAGCCATCCAAGTGGTATGGATAGTATCCGGAGATTAGTCGCGTTGTTTGAAGGCAGAACTTAGCAGCTGGTAGCCGAACAACTCCTCAGAACACTCTCCATGGTATATCCGGTAGTATTCAAAGAGAGACAAAACGTCTCTCCGCAGAGCCAAAGGATCTAGCTGATCGGAAAGAACTTGGTCATCGACGATTCGGGAAGCTCTGTGTCGGATGCGTGGATCCTCGTTGGACACTAGCGTTCACAGGATTGGCGTCGGAGCATGCACCGTCAACTACGACCCTGATACTCCGATCCTTTAGAAAACTGGTTATCCAACCGCATAATTTTTCGGGAAGCCCGTAAATGCTATTTTGGAAAGAAGTGCTTTGTGCCAGAGCCGATCGAAAACTTTAGCTACGTCGAAACTAACGGACAACCCCTCCCCCTTACTTTCAACCGCCTCTGTAAATCGTTGTGTAAAGTACACAAGAAGATTACCAGCTGAGCGACACCGACGAAAACACTACTGCTTCTTGTGGGATACCATTTTACAGGAGCGTCTAAACCAAGGCCTGGACTTGCCTCCAACGGGAACCACAGAGAGTGGAATAAAAAATTCCATCCCTTGAAGCACTACATCGGCGACGGCATTGGGATCGTCTAGTGCGAAGCAAATCTGCCCCCAGGGATGGGACGCGGAAGGTCCAACAGGGAAAGTGTATGATCTAACACGTCAGAAAAAAGCTAGAGCAAGCATGGTCGGTAAATCGTGAGCAAAGCCATTCGGGTGGTGGGCGTTAAAATCCTCAAGTATCACGTCCTCTGCGGAGGGGATCTATTGCAGCACGGAATCTGTAGCCATTTGGACGTGGTCGATGAGTCGGTCTGTTTCGGTATTACCGCTGTAAACCTGTAAAGGCACGCAAAGACGCGAACATGATCTTCACTATCGATGCGCAGCCATAAAATGGGCAGGTCCTTTCCTTCAAGAGTATCCAGGCGTCGAGAACAGATATCCTCTCTGACGTACACACCCCCAAGTCAACAAATATCCAAATCTCAGTAAAAGGAGAAAGGCCGGCTTTGCCGTCTCTAGAAGGTAATGGACGACATTAAGGTTAGTATGAACTCCCCTAATATTGCAGAAATCAGGCGTGGTTGGGGGTGCCGAAGTAGTCTTGGAACCGAGCCTGGGCAACCATCGATATTGTGAGATATGAGCATTTATCATGATTTGAGATTTTATCACATCTTTTTTTATTTATATTCGTGACGTTTTAAATATCACAGTCTCCATGGTCACGGGGTGGACTGATGGTATAGAATGTCCCACTGTCAATATTGCAGTGGGAATATGCCAAGATATAAGATTCCAAGCAGGTATAACTAACATATATGATCATTTATGTTGCAGTGTTCACACAATTCGTCTAGGTACATTTCCGATCGAAGTATAAATATAAAAATCTCTTTATACACGCTTTATCATTTCTAGGTACGCGACCAGAGTCCACTCAAATAAGAGGGGTGAAAGTTAGCGATATAAAATAAAATATTTTTACCTGGCTTAACTAATAACTTGGTTTAAAAAAAAAAGATACTTTTTATCTCGTAAACGACATGGCGTAACGACTTTCATCAATTTACATTAAAACTAGCTTCTAGATTCTCAGCAAGTTGGCGGCATAAATTATTTTGACACTCATACCATTTTTATTTCCTTTTCGATCCAATTTTATAACACGCGGATGAAAACGCGAATAGAAGACAGTTTGTTATAAAATGGTGTTATTTTTGCGTTAGTCTACATTATTCGATGTATCGAAGCAAAACTTGGAATTCTCCGAGGTATTACCGCCAACCCATCAAATTATGTTTCCATGGCAGTGGATACGCTTTCGGTTAATTCCTAATATAACGTTCGTAACATTCACAATACTTTTAATGTCTTTCGGAAACGTATTTTGTTAGAGAGATTTAATTGTTGTTCTTTGTTGAATAAGTGGTCATATAAAATGTTATTTTTGCATTTACATTTCATCAATCCCTTTTGACCATCATACAGACACCATTTGGACTCCAAGAATTTTTCAAGAAGTTTCAAAGGAAATATTCAAACCTTACTACGCATTGTTAAAATAAAACTAAATTGGGATTTTATAGCGTTTTATTTGATTTTTAAATCCCGCTGTCTCAAACACTTAACCACAAGAATTTTATAAAGTGCAAAATATTTTCGGATAATAAATTCACATATATAAGTATAAAACTGTTACATATTACATTTACGCTGAATGATTAAAAGAAACCCAAAGCACTATGTCCATTACAAATAGACTGACAGAGAGCACGTGCTGATCAAATACAGACGTTACTCATTGCTTATTCTATTCGTAAAATAAACAGGGAGATTAGACCCTCAATGGAAGCTAAGAATAACAAAATTTAAATACGACCTTTTCGATGCGTTTAACGAGCTGGCTGATAGATTCGTACATGTATATCGCCTGCAATCTTTTCCAAAGGAGCTCAAACACGAAACAGATGGTACCCTAACAAATACGAGCCACTGTGATTAATCGTGTTTCGAATGAATCCGGATTTAGAACTCGAATAAATTCAAATCGATCCGCCTTTACAAATCGAATAAGATAAGTTTAATAACGTTTTAGAGCGACAATACATCGATAAATTTTTATTGTCTTAATGAAAATATGATTATTAGATAAAAATACGTTATGATCTGACTTGGGGCTTATAGTGTTACTTAAGAAACTATAGTTTGATTTTTAACTACTTTATTTGTTATTCGAAGTGCTAAAATCAAAGTTGACGGGACCCCTGGCTGTGGGCCTAGCTGACTATCGGCCTCTTCCTAGATCAATCCGGACTCGAAGAGGACGTTATGCGGCTGAAGTTAAAATACTGACTCGTTTAGATCTGGCTAATTAGGTAATTAACAGCGCCTTGTCGCCGGGTCGAGATAAGCTCAGGTTTTAAACGTACAAAAGAAGAACGTGTCGTCCGGGTATAGAGCGAGTTTAATTGATGAGTCTTTTGAGATGTGGCTCGTGTGGAGCAAATAAGGATTAGATAGAGTACTGAGCCTTAAAAAACTCCCGCCATTAGGGGACGATTCGATGAGAAATTTCTCTAATAATCTCAATATTTAATCTAATAATACTAATAATATTCCTATAATGAACGAAGAGAAGCTCTCTGATCTATATCGAATAAAACGTTTCGACAGGTAGGCTCACAAGATTGACGAGACGGTTAAGCTATAAATCAGGCCACAATGGTCAGACTTTGTCAAGTGTCTTTGCAATATCGAAAACGAGCGTCCGTGTTTTGGAAGAAATTCAAGCGAATGACGGAACACATTCTGAACTTGAAACTTCACGGGAATCGGAATTTTTTGGCAGAAAACCAAATTGGTCCGGACGAATGACAATATGAGAAAAAATTATACACTTAGCGCTATGATACGGTCGTATAGTTGTTTGAAACTTTTATGAAAATTAAAACCTTTTATGGGGTCTCTGGATAGAACCGCCTTCTTGTGATAACACAGACCTATATTCGATTTCGCGATCAACATCCGTCAAGTATTTTCTGAGTTGACCGCACCGGTTTTCTAAATTATCGGCTAGGTTTTGGGTTTACTCGGAGTTATCCAAGGCGGTACGTATAAAGTAGTACACGGTGCTTTTCTATCAGTTCGTGGGCCAAATGCCAAAAGCCAATGTGTATATAATAACTGAAGTTACCCCACAGCAAAGTTGGCGGAAAGATTTAATTAGGACACCTCGTCTGTATAACATACGCTGCAGGACTATATATCACACACAGTAACCAAAACGGTGAATACTATATAGCAGGGATGAGCAACCCGCGGCCCGCGGGCCGCATGCGGCCCTCGAGGCAAGTAAAATTTTAACTTATTTTTGTATTTTAAAAAAAAAATGCTAGATACAATAAAGCCTTGTTACTTGTTAAACAAAAGGATAATAAAATGTCTAATTAGTTAGAAATTTCTATATTGCAAACATAATTCAAGTTTAGAACATGATTTGAACCTTGAATATATACTTTATCTTCTCCATGGCCCACTGTTTTTGAAACTGCGGCCCTTTGACCAAAAAAGGTTGCTCACCCCTGCTATATAGTATTTAAAACATCGCGAATTTAAAAAAGAAACCATAATGAGAACAAAAGAAAGTTTTATTTCAATACTTAAATACATTCAGGTTAATTTTCATAATAAAAAGGCAGTCAGGCATTGATAGTTACTAAACTCTCAATTGACAATACTTCAATAGCAATCCTTTGGTAAACTTTAACGAACTCGAATAAATCTTGCAAACCTAACAATTCAATTCGGATTAATGGATCGATAAATCTGTCTAGAAAAAACAAAAGCTCCGAGTTTAGCTCGAGCCCAATATAAAGAGACGTCGGTGCCCAAGGTCTCGTTTCATTGTTGGCAACGGTAGTGTGAACTTTATGGCGCTTTTAATGTTTTACAGAGTGATGCACCTTAACGTGTCGTTACAGCACAATGAACTAAAGAATAACTGTTCTCTTTTAAATTCATTAACACATTCACTGCTGACCCAAAAAATTGTTCAATACAGCGATGTGACTTTCCAAACGCTAGGTGTGTTATTTCTTTTTTGCTAAAACACATATATGTGTTGCCCGTGCGGGCAACCCGACAGGAAAACACACCGGTGTGTTTACCACACTGCGAGAAGTGATTTCTTTCGAACACACATTGTGTTAAGCCGCACGCGCGGTTCTGAATTTTTTCACACAACGGTTGTGTTTCAGCAGTGAATGTGTTAAAGCTGACACCAAACCGTGTAAGCAGTGGCGGTACTACCATATAAGCCCAAAAGCCCGGCTTGCCCTACTAAGGAGTAAAATTTACAAATCTTAATTAGTACATAATTCCCGAATAGTTTATTTTTAAATTTGAGCGTCGCAGGGGCTTTTGGGCTTGTATGGTACCGCCACTGCGTGTAAGTAATACAGGTTTGGAGTACAAACCTATTTCTCTAACAATATATCACATCTATACTGCTAGCGATGAACGAACTTCGTCCCAAGGAGGTTTCTTGTCGATATTTATTTTATGGAGTATTCGGCTGACAAACGAGCTAGAGACTCACTTGTAAGTGAGACGAGTGAACGGGGGGAGACGAGGAGCTGGAGGGGGGGAGTAAGGAAGAGAGGGGTGGAAGCAGAGGTAGGTAGGGGTGTTAGAGAAGAAGGAAGAGGAGGGAGGTGGCCCACCGGCCACCTCTCTCACCAAACGAAACGCGGAAGCAAAAATACTTTCACTCCACCCCGATTTTCTGCGAGGTACTTGTCTGGTTCTAGTCGGCTAATTCAGCAGCGAGAGTAGCTGCAAGGCTCTACCACCGTTAATGAGAATTCGAAGAAATATTCATAGCATAATTTTTCTTTTTTTATGACATTATGATTTTAAACTTTAATTCTACCCAATTTCATAATTCCACACATGGAAGCTTTTAATCATGGAAGCATTATAATGTATATGAAAAAAGTGTATTGTTTTATTGCTGTATGTTTGTAATCTTCAGAACATTTTCATTCTTCACAACAATTTTAAACATATAAGCATAACTGATTCTTGAACTTAAAAACTGATAATGGTATACTGGTACACCACTAATGGTATCTTTTATCGCAATCGAATTAAGTATGCTTGGGAGTCGAGTCGTAAAAAGTTATTTAAATTTAACTAATCTATGTGTTGGTAAGAAACTTCCCACGAAAATCAGTGTAAGAGTCATAGATTTTACATCCCGGCAAAAAGATCCAACGGTACGGGGCACAATTAGAAGTTGTTACGTAACCTTAATACACCATGCGCTTTGTGTAGCCAATTTAACGGGTCGGACAGATAAGTAATTCTACGCACGCTTCGTATATTTCGTCTCAAACGTGACCAAGGAATCCGTCGATTGTCTTTTAAAGCCAAGAAGTTAGTTTTTTTAGGCCAAAATAAAAAAGAAAGAAAAAAAAGATAATTTTCCTAATGCACTGTGCACAGTTAACAATGCTAACAACATAAAACGTTCTAATTTAGTCTATGTTCGTACATGTATTAATTAAATATAATTTTCTTGTCAAGAACTATAACGCTTTCCTGCTCGCAAGTCTAAAACTACGGTGCTAGTACAAGCATAAAATTTTCCTTGAGCTAAGGGTCAGCTCATGAAATAAAAACTTTTTATATAGCTACGACCCTTAATCTGTTAAATATTCTTTAACAACATTTAACTTAATTAAGTACATGGTATATTGCATGTATCCCTTTGGTAAATAACTTTTGAAACATCTTTTTATTAATTTGGTTTATATATATGGTAGAGTCCTATACATGAATAGGCATATTTTATTTATATAAACGTTAAATTGTTAATCTTAAGTAACATTAAATTGAAAATAAAAAAAGAGAGCGAACATGTTTATTTTTCATATTGAACGAACTATGAACAAAGTGTATAGAAAACCATACATGGAAACTTTATCGCACAATACGAACAACAAGCGGGGAATAATGGACGTTTGCCACGGCCCATCGATGTATCCAAAATCCAAAATGGCGCTGCGTCAAACTTTCGCCATAAATATTTCGTACAATCGCGTCGAGTTTCAGTAATTTTCCAGAGAGGGCATTAAATCGTGTTTTATGTATTTCATACAGAATTACTGGGCACGTTAGGTTTGTTTGAACTGATAGTGACGTCAGCTAGGCACGCGAACTACCCTCACTTTAGAGAGGGTGAGGCAAATTGACCTCTGTACTAACACTGCTCAGTCAAGCAGCGTCGTCGACCAAAAATATTACACCAATATTTGCACAAATCATCTCGACCTTTTTGAAACGTATCATCGGTAGGTCTGTGTTTCACTAATATTAACTAAGCTCTCAAAATAACTGTGGTTTACGTTAACAGGTTAACAGATAACAGAAAAGTAACGTGTTAAATCAATATGTAACACTAATAAGCTATGTTTTTATAATAACGGTCATATATACGTTAAAATTCGAAATACCTATTAAAAATAAATATTTATTGATTTAATTATGTAGAAGTGAGGTAGACATTTTTGTATAGTTACGCTAAATCGCTGTATATACTAATAAATATTTAGCTTGACATATGTGTTAAGAAAAATAGACTCCAAACACTTCACGATTACCTCTTACTAATTATTAAACATTTTGTGCGCGTGTATGACATTTCCGTATCTCCATTGAACTGATGTATACTCGAGCAGTTTCACTTTAAATGTTATTACAAATTAAATTTTATACCTTGCTTTGAACTGAAGTCTAGGTATCTCAGTATTGTTAGAAACGACAAAATTCGTAGATAAATTGTATCCTTTTCGATGAAAATGTACTAAACTACTAATTTAAAGATCTTTGTCAAACTCCATAGGACGCAAAACCTGAAAATTCGAAATATCACATAATTATTGCGATAGATATATGCATATAGGTAGTGGTTCTCTAATCGACAAATATAAACATAACGGACTGTAACCCACATTTTGATACTAGAAAGGTCTTTTCAATGCGCATACGTAGTAGGCTAGCATCTTACATAATTATTTAGCTACAGGTGGTACCTAATAATAACGAACTAACCCAACCGCTCCCATGTTCATTATTAAAGCCAAAATCAACTGACCTGCTGCCAGACGTGATACGGGAAGCGGTAGGCCACCAATGCTGCGGCTATAGTGTGCGCCGTCGGGAGCAGGATGCCGAATGCGGCAGCGACGGGCGCACCGACCGGTAGAAGAGCGTAGGCGGCGAAGACTGCCCATACCACGTGGGTGGCGCCTTCGGCGGGCGCGCCCGGGCCCCAGCAGGGTAGCGTGGCTGCGAGAGCCGCGGCCCCACCAGCCAAGGCCAGCCAGCAGGCTCTTGGGAGTCGCCTCTCGGGGGCCGCGCCGCCGGACCGCCCGCACCACCAAGCTAGAGCAGCACACAGCACTGCATGTGCACTCAGTACTCCCACCTGATTGGAATATAAAGTAATTTTACTAATGCACTTGATTTTATAAATCTTTCAGAGAAGGCAAACGAGAAGGCAAGTCAAATCACTTATCTATATATTTTGCCAGTTATCTCAATCACTAACAACACCTATTGCGAAAGTGTACTCGTAAAACCCTACGAATTTTAAGGACGAAAGATTATTTATTGGTTTGTACCAATAGTGTGTGATTGATGCGCCAAAAAAGTAAGACGTTACAATTGTTCCCATGGGTGTAGTTTGGAAGGAGTACGACAAAGGCGAAGAAAATAACTTCACGAAAATATGTAAAACGAGGAAAATAACCGGAAAACAAAATCTATATATTTGAGAAGTAAAATACATTTGAGAGCAGAAGAAAGAGAATTCTACCAGTACCCGTTCAGTCGTTTACTTGTGTCCAGTGGTCCCTGAGTTACATCCTATTGGAGGTATCAATTATAATTGTTGTTGATGATGTTGACTAATATTTAAGCGCTTATGAAAATTTATGAAAACGTGAAACATCGCGAGGAAATCTACGTATTATGTAATTTCCGACATATTTATATACTATTTTTCTACGTAATATTTTAATTGAAGGAAATTGGATATGGGTAAGTGGGGTTGGAATTGCGTCAACTAAATGGGTGATATACAGAAATTTAATAGCTGAAATACGATATTTAGAATAGGAAACCGATCATTTTTAGATTATTTAAATTTATTTTATTATTTTATCTCTTATTTATACCTTATAGTGTTTTATTGTTTGTAAATGTTGCAAGCATCACAGGACCGGGAAACAAATTATTGATTAGTAAAGGAGTAATGTTAATTAAAGCATCTCAGTTTGAAATATCTTCCGAACAATTCTTATGACTTGATTATGTGTTTAATAGTAAAAAATTAAACTAAAATTTTTAAAACAAAAAATAAATTGTGAATGTACTTTGATAAAAATTTCACCATGATTTATAGACAATATGTACAAGTATAACAAAGCAGACATTCTTTATGTATGAGATTATGGTCGTTGTGGTATGTGTCATAGAAAATATATTATTTAGTTTTGCCCGATCGTAGGTAAGAAACTGATTATTGTGTCCAACTTGTATTGTCTCTTGTTTAAGGAATCTCTGATCTGGACAAGCTTCAATTGTTCTAAGCTGTTTATTGCTTGTGTACTACTTATAATTTTTTTTTCATAAGCATCTAGTCAGTCCATTCATGGTCGATTAGGAACAAAAGTGAAAACAAGAAGGTTACAACCAAAAGACTTAAAATAAATAATTTCAACATAAATGATTTAAAAGAAAAATTAATGTCATTTTATGTTTTACAGTCTTTTATTTAGACACTTTATATTTTGTTTGTTTATAATAAAATTAATCGAATTAAGTTTTGTAACATGAGCGATAAATAAATTAAAGCCTTGTATTAAATATTCATTATGGCTCGTCGTCTGTAAGACGCTTATATTCTACTTACGCGAAACTTAGAATATACCAGAGAGGAATACAGAAAGTTTTAATTAAATATATGTAGATAGCTAACAACGTTGATAAACGAATATTAATATGTTCCCGGTAATAATATCAGTTTTATACATTTAATAACTTAAAACTAATACTACTTTTATTACTCTTATAAAACTTAATTTTTATAATTTTTGTACATATATTTCATATTCAACAATTTTGATATAACAATTCATACGATTACATTTAGGACACTGTAGCAACTTCGTTTGCATCAGTTTTTAAAGTGCAAATGAAATAAAACCCTTTCGACACTGCTGTAAAGCCCAAGTTGATCTCAGGGTCAGGGCGTCATTCGTACGAATTATGTCAATAACTTTAATGTCTTCGAGTTTAAATCCGAAAGCGAAATATGCAATTAAATGGAAATTATAAACCGTTAAAACCGTTTTAATAGCACACCAAATGTTTGTTTGTCTGTACGAACAGTACGACATGGTTGTCGACAGACTACATTAAATCTAAAACAAGTAGACAGTATAATGACATGTGTAAACCTCGACTTGTGCCAAATTAAAAACAAAAACGTTTACGATGGGACGGTCTCTTCATAAATTGTTAGTTACCTTTTGTTTTTTAAGATAATCGATCCATTTGTTTGTTTTAGGTAATTTGTTTATTGCGTCTATAAACAATGAACTCGTATAATATAAAAATAGTGTCATTACGACCGATTCCGGTCACGGCGGCCGATCTACAAGAGATCAGCCTACTACGCGGGATATACACTAGGCCACGGAGGCAGTTAACTCGTACAATAGAATATATTTTAAACAGAAAATACGAAAAACATCGGGTATTAAAAATTATTTTAGTTTTTGTTACACGCTTTATCGTAAGACGAGCACAGCGTTTTACGACACCTAATAAAATCTGCGCCAACTCAATACTAAACATTTTTATTAAAACGTCACCAGAAGTTTTTCGGAGACTATGAATTAAGTACTTTTATTTTTGTGTTTATACATCTTCATAGCGTATTGTTTTAACTTTTTAAGCAATTCATTATTACAGATATTTCTTTAAAATAACATATGACGACACCTATTTTAACAATTTAGTTAGAATTACTTGAGATGAAATCTTATTACTGTTCCCTAATTTAGTATGCAAGGCTTTCAATTCTATACTTTGTACTTAAGACACTTCAAATTGTATAAGTGCCTGTCTTACTTGTTGTTGCTTTTTTTTTGGCATAACTGCGATAACAAAACTATTAGAATTAATGGGATCGTCATCAATAGATTCACATTTAGGTAACGTAAATTTTAGTTGTATATGACCAGGAGTGGATTTTGCAAATTTTCAATAGATTTCCCTAAAACTCAAGTTTAATTTACACACTAGCATGACACTAAAACTGAGTCGGAGACCTTTCATAACCGATTAAGTACATGTTTATTATACAAAAACTGTTTCTACAAAGAATTCAGTGTCAGTAATGTTTCTTTGGGAAACGAAAAAATTCACAAAAAATATTCTCTAAACCTAATCGCATTAAAATCGATTATTTAATTAATAAACCAATAGAGATATTTAAGAAAAATCCGGTTCTTAATATTTGTTACTTTTTGTAATGTAGAAAAAAAGTGTACGTTTAAAAAGAAAAAAAGTTCATTTTTAGAAAAAAAGTTCCTGTAAAGAGTACGTTTGCTTCACAAATATAAAAAGCATTTAGCATTTATATGTATTATTTGGGTTACGATGTACAATGAAACAAACTCTCACAACACTAAAGTCAGAGTTCTCTTCTTTTCAGAGTTCATTAAGCCCCAAACGAGACAGGTGGTGTGTTTATTCCCGTACGCCGGACAAAAACGTAACACAGTAGCATTTGCACGCAAGTAATCCGAAAAACAAAAGGTCGGTCTAATTCCACTGGTACTGGACCAAATTCATCATGCGAGTGTAAGTTTTTATTGTGGTCTTCACCAGCGTGTGATGTATCACAGTTCTTCTGTGTAATTAATTAACTTCCTTTACTTAATGACAAGGAAACTTCTCGATTTTCAATAAAGTACGGTGTGTTGATTTCCAGGTTGGAAAGTTTGAAATATTGTTGTAATAAAATTCTTATACTTCAGATATCGTCCTCATCGTGTTCGTATCGTATCCGTCAATCATAGATTCATCAAAACCAATGGCCATCATCGTAATACTTTAGTCTGTGTCTACTAGGGTTATATTAATGTCCAAAGATAATCGCAGCCTACGGATACCCATAATCGGAGAATTTTTACGCAAAATTGTAACCGCTGAAAGAATGGGAAGCTGGCTGTCTGCGTGGCCAAGTGGTATAGTTGCGCTTTACAGTTCGAAAGTCATAGGTTCGAATCAAAAAGAGGACAATGACTGCGTTGATATTTGTTAGTTGGATTAGAGCTTTACGGGCCGATCACCCAATTGCCTGAAAAATAAGATGATCTACGCGTAATATACCGCGCGCTGTACCGATCCGCCGTGGACGAAATCGGTCGAATCAAATCAAAATATATTTATTCAAGTAAGTTGTTCATGAGAAATCTACCACCGGCTCGGGATGCATTTCTGTTGAGAAGAGCCGACGAGAAACTTGGAATGTGGAATTTTATTAAATATATATATACGCGTATACCAATGCCCATGAAGGATTTTTTCACCTTTTGGAGAAGAAATCGAGTAAGTCACATCAAGAAAGAAGTTATATACCCGACACAAGATATACCTGGGGTGCGGTTTTCCAGCCGCGGGTGGCGTCGGCGGCTGCGAGGGCGGCGGCGAGCAGTGCCCACAGCGCTAGGGC
>DWHO01000277.1:0-22339 GCA_018247575.1 Eurytides lysithous rurik | reverse complement strand
GTCCTAAAGTCTTATCAACCTGATATCGCCGCTAACGCGTAGTGGTGGATCACCAGCTATACGTACAATAGTTAACGGTAAAATGATTTTTGGTTAACAAAAGAACAGTGCAAAGACGGCCAATGATAGAAGTTGACTCAACATGGCATGTGGCTGATCCATAATAATAAAAAATATTGAGTAATACTGGCCTAGAACGTTCTCACGTTTAATAATAATTCGTGAGGTCTTGCATAGGCAGAACAAAATAAAAGTAATTTTATTTTATGCCCTCAAACCTTTATTACAGATTGAAAAACAAATTATCATGCCCAGGTTATACAACAAAACGGTCACAAACAACTCAAGATATGTAATCTATATGAGAAATTGTCATAAAAGCATAGCAGAGAAACGGTATTAAAATTTATTTTCAAGATGTACGAGACAAATTTTCAGATTGCGAGTGTCAAAACTTTGGAGATAAATTTGCTGACTCTGTTTTGCAGTTATTTCGTATGCAGGAGAATTTTCACATAATTCGATTTTTCGGTACATTAATTCAATACAATAAGTATATTATTCATATCTTTTGACATTTATTTCTTCGTTTTGTTAAATACCGCCATAACATCATTTTTCGTAAGTATTAGCATAAGAATAGTTAAATATATTATTGCGTGTGTGAAAAGCCCCTTTAAATAATAAATATCATTTATTGTGGAAGTGATCGTTGCTGTTAAACTTTTTCTCTTGAATAACGCCTAAAAGCCTAAGATATGCTCGAATTAATAACCATATAGATATACCATTAAATTAGAAACCATAGGTGACGTTATCCATGTATTATTCGAGATACACGAGACATGTACTTATTTAGTAGTATAGTTAAGTTAATTAAAATAGATTTAATGCCTTAAAATTTTACACCGATACGGTTTTTAAACAAATATATACGTAGTCGTTTTTTGTAACAGTAGAATTTTGTTTGAATGATAAGCTTCAGTAGTTGGCAGGGTCTTAACTAATTAACATGTGAAATGCATTTTTCAAAATTACAATGTTAAGATTAAGAGCGGTGCGGGAATTAAATAATTGACAAGGACAACCGAACAGCATTACAGTTGTTAGCAGTTCAAAGATTTTAACTCGTGCTCTCTTTTGTAAGTAATAGTAAGTAAGGCGGCTGCAACTGGTGATAGAATTTGCGCTGTCGGCCGATGTCGATGTACCATCTAAGATCTCTGTCTAGAAGTTTAAATTTATCAAAATGAAAATATCACTACCCAAATTTCTCAGTGTTGGCTAAAACTTCTTTCTACTTTGTATCCCCTTCCTGGTTTGATACTTATCTGAAATGATCGCATTAGGAGAGGGAGAGGAGGCTTTGCTATTTATCTAAGGTGCGACCTTCCATACCAAATAATTTTCCTCCCAGAATTACTCCGCAACAGCTGTTTCTATTTCTTGAGGTTATTGTTAAGCGCGCCAAAATAGTTATAGCCGTCGTAAATTCCGCTCCCAATCTTGATTACTTTACCGACTTCGAATCGGTTTTAGAATCTTTGGGTTCGTAAGCACACTAAGCACATCTCGTTATTGTGCGCGATTTGAATACCAATCTCCTGCCACCTGATTCTTTCCGTACCCTTAAACTCCTGGATATAGTTGAGTCAAGCTGTTTTCACATTCTACGTCTCCAAGCTACTTATAATTACTTCTCCTGTGAAAACGGCTTGATTTAATCCTTTGTTCTAATTCTTATATGGTTTCTCATGGATAACGTTCTACTAGTGTATCTTCTCATCGTGACCCAATTTTCCTCTCGTACATACTAAAACGTACAAACAAACCCAAAACCCAACCTGCCTGATACCTGCTATTACTTACATCATCAATTTTTCCTTGTCTACCTTGTAGTGCTCCTGTTCATAAATTCCCTCAATGTGCCAATCCCACAGATCCTGATGATTATGGACCCATCTATCCTCTCTTTTCTAATTATTTTCGTATCTAAGATTCTTGAAACTTGTGTCCTTATTAAATTTTTCCGACTTGTTCATAGCAATAATAATTTAAGTCTTCTCGAACCGCTCTTCTCAAAGGGACCGGTGATATTAAGATAGCTATGGATAACTCCAAAATCAATTTGGGTTTCAATTGATTTGTCTAATGCATTTAATACCGTCAGTCATATATCAGTAATATCCTTTAGCCATCCTCTCCTTTTTAATGGTTTCCGATGACTTAGCTGGAATGGTTTTCTTCTTATCTTCAAAGGCGCCAATAGCTTGTTAATGTCGTTAAGTCATCCTCAAACTGGCATAACATTGTAGCTGGTATCTATAAAGGCAGTATTCTTTCTCTAACTTTATTTTTAATACTTATAATTGTAATGTGCGTACCACCTCTATGCCGAAGACCTTCAACTATATGCTCAGAAATTCATTGAAAACCTTTCAGATGTCCTCGGTGAGATTAAACGTGACTTGATCGCAGCTTATAAGCGAGGTGGTCTTAGACAAATTATTTAATGATTGCCCGGTTCCTAGCCAGCCAGCCAAAACATGAAACCTCGGTTTACACATCGACATAAGATTAAACTGGAAGACTCAAGTTACAGGTCTGTCTTAAAGTCACAAGTGCCTCACAGTGTCTTTTTTTCCTTTAATTGACTATGGTGACGTTTGCTATGAATCAGATCAGCTTAATAAATTCAATCGACTTCTGAATAACTGTATTCGGTTCTTTTTCCATCTCCGGAAGTATGCCCATCCGTGGGCGACCAATGAAGTTATGAAGTGGTTAGGTTAGGTTAGTACATTCTTCTTTTGCTACTGATTACTTATATTCTCATTTTCAATTTCCCTGTACCGCCAATAACAAGAACCTTTGTTCAATACATAATCGTATTTTTCTGTCCCCCTCATATTTCAAATTTTATTAATTTTTATTAATTATTCAAATCTTATTCATTTATTTTATTTGTGGTCGCTACTTAATTACCCACGCAATTAGGATGGCAGAGAGTCGCAGTGCATTTAAAATTAAAGCACATGAGTTTTGGTACTACATATATATATTTGTAACATTTGCATATGTATCTACATTTTATCGCTCGTATAGCTTAATTATCATTGTGCCCACCTAGGTAGTTGGACAAATAGAGTAAAGATATACCATTTTTGTACCACCTAAAGGTAGACAGACCAGATAATGCCATTGGCATAACTCCGCTTTTGTATGACTTTGTACATGAAGGGTAAATAAAAAAAATAAACAGAGTATCGACTTTGTTTTTATGGACATACATGTCGCTTGCCATCTAGCATATAACTAGATCCTCTCCCCACCTAATTTATTAAAAAAAGCTGTATTCAAATTATGTAACAGAATATGAACGTGTCAGCTTTCATTAGTTTTCACACGCATAAGCGTTTCTCGTAACCTCTGAAATTGTCGGGTATTAAGAGTTAAAAGTAAATATTTTCCTTGAAACAACCGGTTATTCAAATGGTTGTGCGCTAAGGCGATTCGCGTGTTGTTTAGTAATACCGTTCATAAAGAACATATGGAAAATAACAAACATATAAAATAAGTGATAAATTTATAAAGACATAAATAAGATATCAAACATGGGCACAAATAAATAACATATCACTCGCGTAACGTTGCCCACTCAATACTTCCTATTAGAAAAGGAAAATAGAATTCGGCGAGCAAATATATCTAAGTGACACTTCCAATTAAGGGCGAAAAAGACGGCGTGGGGTGCTTGCTATAGGTATAGCCGAGATACGCAAAAACATTAATGCCCTTCTGTTTCATCACAGTTATTCCATTACCGTGATGTCCAGCGACACGAAATGTGCTTTGGACCACGCCAACTGCTAATGAAATGTGTATTGTTTAACACAGATAATGAACGTTACGTTTTATAGCGAGGACGGTTGGCGTAAGTTATGTGTTGTGTAATTCGTACAGTAGACGATTCAAGTACCGTCGATTGTGTTGAAGTAAATATTAATGGTTGCGAAAGACCTGGTCTTCGAAATGATTGACGTACGAAAAAAGACACCTTTTGGTTTGATTTTAATAAATTACACGTCCGGTATTATTTTGTTATCCTCAAAGAAAAGAAAACGTTATTCTTAATATCCATTTCAAAAGATCAAACATTACATATATGATATTTAGATAACATAAATCTAAAAAACTCAGTTTATTGATTTTTAAACGATAAATCGAAAAAAGTTAAGCGCTTTTGCATTTAATTATACTTCACTAGAATACTTTACTCCAATGCCAATCGATATTTTGTTAGAATACTGTTAAAAGACTAAAAAAACATTTCAATTCGCAATTCAGTATATGGGATAATTACTCAGTTGGCGATTAGAAATAGTTATTTACCTAACGTAGAACTTTATGAAAAATACGTTCCACGATATTAAATCCTTTAAATTATATAAAAAAGCTATGAGACACAAATGTACTTTTTATTTTTTGCTATTCCTTTATCTAGATTAGATAATAATCAAATAAAAAAAAACTGAAGGCGACTTTTACTAAGACATATATGTATATACATATGTGTGTGCTCGTGTGAACTTTTACATATAAATGTTATCGTTTAGACATAATAGCCGGTCACTATTGAACATCTGGATAGTTTATACGTAAGGGATTGTGTGTTTATTGAAAAATCAATAGGACGAAAGCAAAGATAACTAGCTCATTCGCTAGCTTTCAATTGCACAGCTGAATTGAAAAAGAAATCACTTTGTGTCTAGATGGTGGATTTTTGCAAAAGTTTCTACGTTGGACTTTTTTACAGACAACGAATAACACAATTCTAGATCTTTATAAAATAAAAATGTTTTTGTTCATTTACAATTAAATTGTTGTTTGACTTTGGCGAAAGGTCAGCGAATGTATGGATGATATTATATTACTTTAAACTACTTAGTTTAAAATTACTAAAGGGAAAAACCAATTTAGAAAATAGTTTTATACCTCTGAAAATCTACTGAAAATAAATATTAGGTTGCACTCTATTTTTTTTTTATTTAAATCCTAATAGTCTATTTTCATTTAATTTTTATGGTATGTTATATATTGTTATAGTTCTTCCAATATGGTTCATACCATTCGAGTAATATACAGCAATCCTTTATCAGAAAGTAGTTTCTTTATTCTTCCTCATTTTCTATTTCTCGAAAGTGTACCAAATATTTTTCTGCTTTTATCGTATTATTCATTTGTAGTATAAGACAGATATAATCAACAGGAGAGTTATAAACAATCTGTTAAATATAATCTCGTTTCAATATTTTCCATATAGTTCAATATTCTCAATGTAGTCCATACAGTTTTTTAAAGCTCAGCCATTCTCAACTCGGGATATTAAAAATACCGTTAAGGAGTGTCTGTTACAGGTTTACTCACGCAGATAAAACAGCGCGCTCCTTTCAGACGTAACGTATCCACGGTGACGTAGTTGGAGGACTAGTTTCAGTAACTGGATCGCGAAATGTGTTCATATTTTGCGAGTTTCTATACGAAAAATAAGAAATGTGTCAACAGTGGATCTCACATGTTATTATAATTTATTGCACAGCACAGATTATTTGAAAACGTTTTGAAGGTGTGGAAAGTTACCCTTTATAGCGTTAGCTATCATAAAATTGAAAATATAGTATTAAATAAAGCCTACAATATAATTTAAGAGTCTTATGGCAGACCAAGATGTACGGATTGATGTCAATTGACTTGTTAGCCTTTGGTTCCCTTTTTATGTTTAGATCTTAATCAACACAAAAGAAACAGATGGAACAACTGCAATAAAATCGTGTTACGCATAAATATTTGCTGAGACATAAACCTACTAAGAATTCATATATGTGTAACCCTGTTGTTAAGTCGTTGATTTATTAGAAATCAACATTCAAACACGATTCTTAACGCGTGATAAACACCTATCTTACCTTTAAATGTAATGTATATAGTAAACTATAAATTTCGTATGTTATTTGCGTAAAGAGTAAACAGAAACTAGTTTATTAAATTTAACGATAATATCAAGTGACAATATTTGCTCTAAGTAATAAGTAGAATTAAAGCTCGTCCTGGCTTTAGTTTAATTTTCAGAGAGTATAATAAAATTAAGAGCCCATCGTCTTCTCACTTTCGTTTATTAATTTATTCCTAATAAACTAAATTGGTACCAAATTCGTTTACAACGATGGATCGCAACTTAATGATCAAAGTTTAATTGACAATTGCATTAGAGAATTTACAAAGCAAACTCGTGATATATACAGAACCTTATTTAGTAAATTAGTTTTATGTTCAGCGATTTCATTAAAACTTGCCACTTAATTGTGTAATGGCATCAATTTATAAGAAAGTTCTCTAGTTTCATCTCTACCAAATAACTATAGGTATATAAAATGTTACTACGCCTTGATTTACTACCATATTCGATATGTCCATATAGTATATTCATATAATTTACTTATAGTGACAAAATAATTGTGTGAAGTGACTAATATACACTTTTGCGTCAAGAAGTACTACGTTATATGAGTAAGTAGCAACGGTTTGAAACTTTACTCAGTTCTAATCTAGTCTAATTCCGGCATCCATAAATATGAAATGGTATTTCCCTATTCCCAGTAATTGTTCAAGATATTGTCTTTCAAACAAGAATTCACTAGTTCTTGCTAGTATGCTATATGGAGGCAAAATATGTGGAAATGGAAAAATACTCCCGTAGACTAATTACAAAAAGTCATGCTAATAATAATTAAGAATAAATGTAAATTATTCTACTATATTGCCATGTGTATATGCCGCAAAGAAAATCTTAATACATTTTAATTTATTTGAGTTAGCTTTTAGGAATAGCATTTTAGAATAAGAATAGTTTTAGAAAAAGTTTTTATTAAAAAGTGCAAACAAGAAAAATGCGCAGATATCCAATTTTTGCTATAATTACTTTGTTTTGCCTTCACATTCTGTTCCAATGATTGTTAGGCCATTTGGTGGCCAAAAAATCAAGTAATGACAATTTTCAATTCAGCGGGTGTGGTAAAAATTTTTAAATCGTGTTTTCTAAAGTTTGACTTAATTTTTAAAGTTTTTATTCTTGTATAAACATCACAGGAGGTAAAACATACTTTAATAGTAATGAAATACTATTTTTAACACATTTATACACAGACCAACATTTTTTTAAAACAGATTAGAACATCTCGAATAATTTATATCCTCCTGTTTTTTTTTTAATGTCAAAGCAATTATTTTTCTTCGACTAAGCGTGGGGCAGTTTTATTTTATCAATTTTACCGTCTCAATATCAATTTTATAATTAAATTCAAAGCTACCTGGCGTTTTTCATACGGGGGATAACATTTATAAAATATGCATATTATGTCAATTTGATTTTTTATAAACTTACAAATTTCTCGCATCTTGCATCTACCAGAAAGTTCTGAACAGTAGCAGCGATCCCGTGAAGGATTTTTCACCTTTTGTTGACGAAATCGAGGTTGATGTCACAGGCTTATTGATTTTTAAACATATATATTGGATATAACACGTTATACACATGTAATAAATAATACATGACAAATATATATAAGTGATGTTATTTATATAGTTTACATCCACAGTTTGAGTAATCACTGCCTTAATAATATATTTTATTTAAATTAAAATATTTTAATTGTAAAGCCTTGTTAGTGTCTAAAATAATTATAATAATTTATTTTTCATTAATCTGAGACAGATTGTTCAATAATGTGGCAAAAAGACTGCCTATTACATCTTTATTTATTTTTGGAAAGTTAACATGAAATAAAACTTAAATGTGAATAGATCTTAAACTTCAATAGAATATTGACATTAAATCGCTTCTATACAAAAATTGTAAAACAGACAAAACTCCAGATTGCGCGCGTAAATTGCAATCCGCCTTTCTCTTATAAAAGATCGAAACAGTTATGTCCGAAGTGATATATTGAAGGTTCATCGCTTACACTCTATTTTCTAACTCCCTGAACAGCAACCGAGATTAATGCGCATTGATTTAAAAGAGTAATGTTTTATTTCTAATAAATATATTTTTATTTGTTTCATGCGGGTGAAATTATATTGGATAGAATTCACTTTATTTAATTTATGTAAAAAAAAATTGATTTGTTAAACCTGAGGTTGTTTATCACAAAATCTTAAAATTGTCTTAATAGAAACGTTTTGTTTAGATCGTTACACAGACAAAATTTAATAATTTACTTTTTTTGCGATCTCAGCTCTTAACATAACATAACATGTACGTATATGCATCTTTGTAAAGAGCGTATCTCTTAGATGGTCTCATATAAATTGCATTTTTTACCTTGAATTTCCAGTAGAAGATAAACCAGGTAGCTAGCTCTTTTTAAACTTATATCATTTGTTGTTGTTTCATTTGTTTAAAACCAGTCTTCTGCTTTTTATATAAAAAAATTAATTCAGATTTCACTTAATAAAAAATTAAATACATGTGCATCTAAAGTCGTATCTAGCTTTGTCATTTAAATATACATTTTAGTTATGACTTTCGACTCTCTACCGTAAACCAATCTCCCAAAAACATTCAGCCAGAAATATTTTCCGAGACAATGGCTTCTGGTGACTGCCATGGGCGAGAATCGCTTACCATCAGGTAAGTAGCTAGCTCGTTTGTCAGCCTACTCCATTAAACCTGTTTGCTTAAATTATGTCTTTGTAATTTTTTCCGAGAAAACATACAAATATTGGTGGCAAACACACGCCAGACATTGTTTTCGGATGTATTAAAATCGCCCAATTAAATCAAACAAATAATATATAAAAAACAGGGTGAAATATTATTTAAAAACGCATATAGTTCCAGCATTCCTCGATTACCTGATGTCACTGTTTTTACCATCTTTCATTTCGTAAATGAACACGAACTGAAAAGTTTTGTCTAGAAATCCATTGGTGTATCAAAGGAAGGAAGGAGCCGGTATTTTCATCATCATTGATTGGGATTGTAATATTTACTCAATTTAGAAAGTTTTGATAAAATCACACTGTAAAACACAAATAAATCTTCAAAAGGTTGTTTGATCGTCGTTTATTTCATGTGAATTGCCTACTGTTATGGTTGTCAGCTGACCAGTGTTGCTTTTAAAAGCTGTAACTACTCTTAGAAAATCGTCTTAAAGAGGAAGTGTTTTTGCTTCCGTGTTTCGTCCGGTGAATGGTGCGGCCGGTGGCCCATCCCCCTCCATTCCCTCCCTTACCGCTCCCTCTCCTCTCTACTTTCTCCCTTCATTCCTTCCCATCTCCCCCTTCATCCATCTCTCCCTATCTTCAAAAACGTCCCTCCCCTCACTCTATCCCCTCCCCACAATAACTCCCGATAAACCCTCCCTGAAAGGCTCTTCGTTTACTATCAGGTAAGCCGCTTACTCGTTTGTCAGTTTACTCCATTAAAAAAAAGTCTATAATTGGTTTAAAAACCGCTGCGTAAACGGTAGTGGTGCTTTCAAAGCATGGCTTTAATTTTTTTCCTACTATTTATCAGTAGGAAAAAAATTAACCGGTCCGGCGAACAACTTCTATAGTATTTTTTTTTTCTCACATCAGTTGATTAATACTCGTCGGTTAACCGCTTGATAATGATTGTCATGAAACCGTTACGATGTTTACAGAATTTTTTTGCTTTAGACTATATCCTTAATGCTCTGTATAGTGTCCGTTTTATGGGCTCTTCGTCATTTTCAGCCATCTCTGTAACAAATTGCTTCTGGTATAATGGGCTTTGCAAAGGGAGACATCCAGCCCTATAATAGATTTATCGTTACGTAAAATGAAATAAACGACCCTAGATTATGTATCGTATAATTTGAAAAAGTCAAAAAAACCCTATATCGTTAATTTATTGTACGTACTCGGTCTTATATTCTTTGGTGTTCCTTAGTATTTGTTCTTACGGTGGTAAAGACACGCAGCTGTTACTGTTGTTGAATGGGCCGACTCGAACCGGATAAGTACCACAACCTCACAGAAAATCAGCGTAAAGTGGAAGTGTTATTGCTTCCGCATATCGTCCGGTGAGTGAGGTAGCCGGTGATCTATCCCTCTCCTTTCCTCCTCTCTATCCTTACCATCCTCCTCCCCTCCCTTCCGCCCATCTCCTCCTCCCCCCAACCCTACCATAATCCCTACTTCTGACTTTAAAAAAATCCCCCCTTAAAGGCTAGTAACGCATTTGAAGTCATGTTGCACATGTCCAAGGGCGGTGGTGATCGCTTACCATCAGGTGGGCAGCTTGCTCGTTTGTAAGCCTACTACAAAAAAAGGGTGCCTACACACTTTCCAATTAGCAACTCAGCTCTATACTAAGGGTAAACGTTTAAAGGCTGCTGTAATGGTTATATATGTATATCCAGTAAATTTTTAATCACTGGCCTCAAATTTGTACACAGCAATATCCGTTTAATAAACTTAATCGCGTTCGAGTTGTTTATAATAATGTAATGGGATCCCAGGTCAGTTTAAGTTAATTTTACTACCTAAGCCCTTAAGCTAATAAGTCCTTCTATGCGCACCATATTATACAGATACGGCTCTCTATATTATATGTATACTCTAATTGAATAATTATCTCTAAAAGCTTTTGAATAATTTGAAAACATTAAGTGGCAGTGTTGTCATTGTCGGGAAACTCACTTGCCATTAGGTGTCCGACGCGCTCTCGTCACTTAAATCGATATAGAAATAATTTTCAATAAAAACAAAACGCATGAATCTATTAATTTATTTATGAATTAGTATAAAGTAGGATAGTGCGGGGGAAGATATTTCATTAAAGACAGCACACCTTGGGAATGATATGATCGCCTCCAGGCTATTTCAAGATTCAAGTTGTGAAAAATGTAACAATATATACATAACTATACACACATATATATATTTAAAAAGAGTTAATGTCCCGCTGAGTTTCTTTCGCCTGTTCTTCTCAGGGCCGAGGTATTTTTTCGGAACAGGTAGTGGAATCAATAGACGTCAAAAAGTGATTGTAAACCAATCTAATTTTGAATAAAGAATTTTAACTTTGACTTTGAAGTGAAAAGAGTAAAAAAAATTAAGTTATACACCTTAGACAATCATAAGCTATCGAAATCGGAGGTTAGTGAACCCGTGATGTTTCGGAAGCTGACGAAAATCCAGTCTCTCCTAGTGGCGCCAACGGGACGCTCGCAACGGGCGATTTTGCAACCACTCAGGCCCACACATATTGAGTCCCAGAAATGTAATAACTGTTCAAATATGCCACAGATGTCAACACGTATATGCCTCGTGCAGAAGTTTCATTCATGTTTTTTAGGATTATTGGGATTTTACCACATTTTTACTTTTTAATATCCGACGTCATATGTATTTTTTTATATTATTACATATAAAACAATAAGATGTGTAAATTTTGTTTGCAAAGAAACAGAAACACACAATAAGATGACAAATGGAAGGCAAAATGTACCCTATATGGTAAGTAATAAATATATGCTATATTTTGTGCTAGACACATAGGTTATTACTGTTTTAGCAAATTCATCGTCAGAGCAATTATCTCCCATAGCCCGATATTACGCCTAATATTTCAGCGACAAACTGACGGTTGAAACCAAACATTAAATTCTGTTATAAAGCCAGTAAGCTAATGTTATTTTTATTGTTTTTATCAGTATCGCGCTTCTGAAACATTGTGTAAACAATAAAAACTGTAAACGAGAAAAACTCGTTGAAAGAATTCAAAAGTCTATTAAGACTAAGATGTTGTGCATTTAATATTTTCTTTGTTATAAAATTTACGCCAACAAACTTTATCTTTCACAGCTCAACGATGCCATTATAGTTGAAAAGTTATTTTATCTCCATAAATATAATAAAGCAACGCCATAAATATTATAGTTTAAAAAAAAAACAATTTATTTACACTTTGCAATAGAATGTACAAATATTACGTAAATATTTTTCCTGCTAAATAATGTTGAATACTAAATTTGACTAAAGCTATAGTTGAAGAACCAGTTAAGTAAAATGCTATCCACTTTCGCCTGGAATACTATGTTATACTAGGATGGAAAAATTGATATTGGCTATTTATTCCGCACCTTTGCAATCCATATCACGAACCCTAAGCCATACTTCTTTGTACGAACACGGAGATTGTCGACAACAAACGGGTGGAGGCCCATGACACATCTAGTCAATTTAAAAAATAAAATAACGGAGAAATTAATTGACGTCATAGTAACATGTTCATTGTCATCAACATTTTCTATCAGAAACTATAATATTAACTTATATGCTTATTGTAGATTAATAATAGAGTTTCTAAAACAAGCATTGTTCTAATGGCGGCCGCGCACGCTTAAGTCTACATAGATCTGAATAAAGTAACAAGTAAATTATTATAAAAATGACAACCAACTTCTAATAAATTATATAATACTTTCAACACACATTTTTAATCTGATTTCAAGGTGTTCATGGTCCCATGATGAAATTTATATGGAACAAACTTTAAAAGAAATGTTTTACAATAAAAAAGGATAATTAAAAGTGGTGAACGGCTGACGGAGGTATCAGGGAGGTATCATATCTTTTATATTATACATATAAAAGAAAAAAAATTATACGAATTGAGAACCTCCTCCCTTTTATAATCACTTAAAATAGAAAATAAATCTTTATTTTCTATTTATAAGTATCTGCTTGAATTGTGTCTACAAGTCGTAACCATAAAAAAATTATAGATACGAAAATGTTGTTTTGTTTATAAACATTTTTACCATCACACCTGCTATTAAAGTTTTGAGAATGCTTTAAAATCTGCGGCAATGGAATCGTTCTGAAAACTAAGCCTATATCAAAGCTCTTATCTCCACTTTCGCGCAGTTAATACGCGCCCGCAATATTAAGCAAGGAGTGGCGTTCCAAGTAGACGTATTATTACGTGAAAATCTGCGGGGAAGTAACATTCAACTGATTTATGTCAGCACTTTATCGTTTGCACTCCACTTTTTGGCTGTATAAGCTGCGTGTTGAATTGGTCGGGAACAACTTTTTTATTTTTAGATGCTTAGTATCATTCCTATAAATTTCTTCTTTCTTTTATTTCTGTTAATAATATTCCGTTAACATACCATGAAAATTGGCACTTACGTGTATGTTTCTATTGAAATAGTTTTTATGTGTTTTATGTAAATGCATTTCTTAAATGTCGCGACCAGATGGAGCTATACCATTTCTTCTTACATACAGTTCAGACCACAACCACGGAATTGGTACGTATATGCTATGGTAGGCAAATAGGTACGCACACGTATTTAAAACAAATGTAGTCAAACGTCGGTCTGATTTTATTATACTTTTTTTCTATTTTTAAAATTTTTTTGTGAAGTATTATTGAGAGGATCTGAGGTCTAGTTAACCCTTTTCTATACCTAATTTAAAGAGAGAACGGAAAACGAAGAGAAAGTTATTTTTTAAGATTACAACAAAACCGCTACATTTTTATTGGCATTATTTTACAATAGATACCCCTATTAAATATCACCCGTTAATAGCGTCGCATAAACGTTATCGCATTCCTATAAAAAAGTTTATTAACGATAAACCTTTTAAACACGATCGTTGATAACAATTTAGCACTGAAATCAATCTTTAGCAGACAACAGAACCATAAAATTTGGTTCATATTCTCTTTTACGTTCTATGACGATATTGTGCGGCTGTAGAAAATAGATTGGTCTGACTTAGGTTTCAATTAAATTGAATTAACCGTGATGAAACTTTGGTCTTTAAGTAAAATAAAGGGAAAAAAGAATAGAAATAAAACTTTCGTAGTGTTATCCCAATAGAGGCAACAAATGAGAAGTCATTCGTTGCCTGTGATCAAGATTTACACTACCCGTGGCCCGTTGATATACACTACCTATATGGTAGTCTTTAAGGAGGTTAAATGGTCTCGAATCATGTAAAAATTATTCTAAAACAGTTTGGAAAGGATAGAAAATAATTGAAGCAGCACTGTCAACAATCGGTTACGATCATCAACAATGTTGTAGGTAATCCATCTTTACCGTGACCCGTTCGTCGTAATAAATGTATGATAGAGGTTTTAAAAGACGTCGCGGTTACGCAGTTTTATGAAAACGAATGTTACAGTTACTATTGCGGTCATTGAACCCGATTAATAGCGAGCTGAGAGAAAATCCGTTTTTCTCTTACGGCGCCGCGTAGTCGGGCGCAGCGGGTGTATCTGCAATTTAACATGTATCACTACTTATGCAATGAGAAAATGCTAACACTAGCCCACTTGTTCTTCTTCAATGTCCACGTTTTAATTACACATATGTTTTCATGGACAGGAAACATTCCAAAACAATCATTCACACAGTTTTTTTAAGCTCGTGACCTCCCTACGGATACCAGTAATACTGATGCATTTTTTTAATTATATTTTCTTTATATCTTGCGATTTTGAGGCATCTTGATGATAAAGGAAGTACTTTTCCAATTTAGCTGCTTCCAGAGTTTCTTTAATGCTTGGTATATCATAGTGGTAGACTTATAGTCTCATCTTCTCATGTTCTTAATCCTTAGTTTTTCTCGCTAAATTCTTCATCTGAGTGAAGCCGTTGTAAACAAGTAGTCATCTACTTCGATGTAGGTTTGAACTTTCCCCTTACTTGGCATGTTTACAATTTGAAAGATCCATGTAGAAACTTAGTAACAGTCTACACATGGAAACTAAAATAAACTATTATTCAAATCATAAATAAATAACCGTTAATCACAGTGTGAAATGATGTGTCGAATTTATGTTGTTTTTCTCTTGTATTAAGATTATGCTGTACGTGTTTCTTTAAATATTTCTTCTTACAAATGACACACATCATATAAATTTGTCTGCGCGTAAATCCCTAACTTAATTAGCTGACCCCAATATATAACCTTATATGAGCGGACTGTTTTTTTTTTTGTCGCGGGCACACGTTATATAAATTAAAAAACTCTAGCCTATTTAGCTAACCCTATACCTTACGACAGCGAAGTCGTTTTGTTACACTAATAGGAGCTCAATATGTTATTAGATGTTATTAGATGTCTATGAACAATTGTTTTTAGCATTTACGATAGAACATTTTTACACAGTACTCTTTTGCAAGTATAACCCCGCATTCCGCTTTTTCTCCTGCCAAAAAGCGATGTTTAAGCATTAGTGTGTTCCGATTTGACTAGAAACGCTGTCATCACAATCACTGGGCAAAGATATAACATTATAGATCTATAAGACGAGCGTTGCGCTAATTTAAAATAATGAACTTGTATCGAATCGATGTTTTGCTCTATTGCTTGTTATATGTTCCATTTATACTCAACGGCTGCTTGTAGCTATCAATGCGGACGTTCCAAAATAAATTGCATCACCGGTAACGAAATAATACGCTTTGCCATTGCTCCGGTGACGTCAAACGCCCAACGAACGGGAGTTGTCTCTCGCCACTTAATAAAGCATTCATTCTCATGGTAAACAATATTATTAACACTCCGCCCGACCCAAAAAAAAATATTCTGGGTCGCCGCACATCCCGGTAATAAGATGTGTTGGAACAAAGCAACGACAACGTTTATTCCTTGTGATGAGCCTTTTTAACGCGGTCACGTTGTCCCTAGCCTTGATTAAAAAATGCCCATTTATTTCCAGCTTCGCGCTCTGGTTACGTACTTAACGAAATATAGCCGTCTATTTTTCTCCCTAATCTTATTATAATTGTGGACTTATGGATCTTAAAGTACGGTTTACGGAACGTTTTATTTATAGTTGCGATCGCTTAGTCGTCGAAATCGACCAAGGATATCTTGAGAGTCCATTTTAGTAACTGTTTAACATAATTTTTTGACTGTGATATTTATGGTTTGACGAATAAATTTTTTGTTGTTAGTAGTTTATACGTAAACATTGAACGAATTAGCTTATCTAATTTAATATATATTTTATGAATAACAAAAAATAAAGTCCACAAAACTACGACTATAAACTATAAATCTGCCAAATTTCATGTTAGCTGTAAAAGGAGTCCATAGTTTTCTCTTCGCGTATTAATATATAAATTTAATATTCGATACGATGTAGACTACAGACTATTTTTACTAGGTCCTGCCGACTCACCTTTTTATGTGACATATCCAAGCCATAATTAACGTTGCTCTGTGAAAGAAGACCACGTAATCGCTTTTATAATGTAAGGACTACTTAACCGCTTCGCTTAGTTGTTACTGTACTCTCATTTAATGGACCTTAATTGCGTGTCATTCCTCCATATTTATTTCTTTTAGATGGAAAGCACACTATATCTTCGCAACTACCTTAGTTTCACTTATCGTACCTAATAAATATACTGATAACCATATTGTATGTTGTACTTCGTTGTTCCGTGAAACAAGTAAACGAACATAGATACGTATGGATATTGTAACAAGAATTCGTAACAAAAGAGCCCATTGATTCATTGAACTAGATGACCATTTGGCGCAGATGCTCAGCTATTGACTTCGACGTCGCTTGTCGTGGGTTCGATTCCCACCCGGGGCAAACATTTGTACGAACTACAAATATTTGTTTCGAATCCGGGCGTTTGTCCGTGTAAAATTTATGTATGTGAAACGCCCTATACATATACGTAGGGGTAAAAGAAAGAAAGTGATAAATAACGAATTGCCTTTGAGACCCTTATTTAGAGCTCCTTCCCCTTTTTATATTGTGGGATTTTTGTACCTGTTTCTACTGATCTTAGTATAATAATTTCTAAAATCTGCCGCCAGTCGTTCGTTCTATTTTCTAACTCAGTATCAATACGCTTACCAGCACCACGAAGGGGCGACTTGTGACAGCTAGTAAATTTTAGCAATTGCCATCATTTAGTTAGACTGAAACTTCAAAAGAAACGAAACGGTTAATGTACCAAGGAAAGGCGTTGTATTTATTATTAAAAACGAGCTAATATATGCCATTAATAGAATTAAAAGTTGCATATGCGGGCTGTGCAATGAAATGCACAAGTATCGTGAGGACCTGGATATTAGAACGTACGACATGCAACAGATGTTAATTAAACATTTCGTTTTTCGATTTACATAATGTAAATGTTGCATCAACCCTTAAGTGTTTCGAGAGTTTGGAATTAAAAACTGAATTTTTATTTGAATTACTTTTAAAAAAATGAACACAAAAAATATAATCGCTCACGAGCCTGTACTGCGACTACGTGCTACTTTGTGATTCCTTTATGGTCGTATTAAAGAATAACGTGAATGAGGGCTGGGAAATAATTTCCATCATATATATGGTAACCGAATAAAAGACACGATCTTGAGAAATATTTTAAGCTAAGAGCACAACATGACAGTAAATTACTGGCATTTTTGTGTCTATTAAAGCCAAATCAACAAACTGATAAAATTTGTAAAAGTAATAGTGCTACTACAAATTATTATTCTAAATTATTTATATATTAAAGTCTTCATTTTTCCTATTATAAATACCATCATACATAATCATTCATTTATTTTTATTACAAAATGTCAAGGTTATCAAACAATTACAGCAAGACATCTAATACCTTGGAATGTTGTTGTGTTTGAAATATTAGTGGAGCTCTTATTTAGAATAAAATACGACAAAATCTGTGAAATAAATTTAGTAAAAAGTTTTGCTTTTTCGAATTGACAATATTAAGTGAAATTCTAAATAGCAGTAGGACTCTATTGCAAATTCCACCTGGTGTGTTACCACTGTATTACCAGTTCACTGTCTCCTTGGCGTAGTGGTATAGGCCTGCATTTTACGAATCGGAGGTCGTGGGTTCGAATCCCGCGGGGGACAATGACTTGTGTTGGTGTTCTTAGTTTGGTTAGGCCATTACGGGCTGATCACCGGATTGCCTTAAAAGTAAAATGATCCATGAGTCGGTAAGGCCATCTGGCGATGGCTTGGAGAAGTCACTATTAAGAAGTCGTTTTAATGTCACGGCCTCTGCGCTTGATCTCTCCGGTTGTGTCGGTTATCCGTCCCATCGGACTATGAGAATATAAGAGTGGGTGCACCTGTGCCTGCGCAAACGCTTGTGCACTATAATTCATCCTGCGCACTTGGCTGTAGTCTTGTAGATCGGCCGCTACGGCCGGAACCAGTCAGGAGGACATTACTATTATTACCAGTTATTTAACTGCCAATCAGTAAAGTGTAAGCGTTATTATGTCTAGTCTAGCATAATTACTGGGCAAAAATTATGTAACATCTTACCAGTCTGGGCAATGTGCACAGTGCAGGGCCAGGCAATTTCTGCGCTATTATCGACCTTTACCATCAGGCCCACAACTCGTTTCATCACTTTAATTCCTTAAAAAAAAGAAGCAAGTTTCAAATGTAACCCAACGTTTCGAACGCATAAATTCTATAACTATTTTACGTTCTTTATTTTCTCTTCAATTTACGATCAATTTTATTATTCAATGTTTTGATATATTCATAACTTCTGTCGTCGTAGATTAATTTTATTTACGCTACTTTATAAATACACAAACAATTTGTCGTTCTATTTTGTGACGTTTATAAAAAACTAACAAGCATAGGTTCTTGAAACCTTGAATAAATAATGTTTATTTGATTGAAATACTTGAATTTGATATATTGTTCATTTAAAATTTCAAAATTTATCACGACATCCTTTAGATATATGTATGGGCTATCGTACTGAGTATAGTAACATATTAAACATTCTAACAAATGTGTCAAAAATATTGCGTTTTTACATTCTACTAGAGTATCTAAATTTCTTCTTTCTATTAAATTTGATAAATAAAATGTTTGAACGAAGTAGATTGCAATAAGATAATTATAAGAAGAAGTTACACTCGCTAACGACATTCAAAATCATGAGCTGGGATTGATGACGGTTGTAGCTAATTTAGTTATGACTGTTTGGACAATTCCTTTGTTAATATAGTCAAATTAGACAAATCTTTAGCCAATTTGAATCCATAATATGATGTTTTGTTTATAATGGCTATTATGGCAATAAACAAAAGATGATAAAAGAGATAAAAATTATAGGTATTCTTGTTAAGTAATATTTCATTATTAATTAAAAAGTTTCTAGCAGAAATAAGTTTACTGTAGGCACACTTTTAAGATAACTGTTAAGACAAGTTTACTGTATACACTTCACACTTCATATTTGTTTCAAAATAATTGTTAGTAAAACAACATTAATAATCATCAATTTTAACGTATTTTCATTTCCTCAAATAAAATACAACAAAGAGTACACACAAAAGCAGCGATCAACGGTAAAGATAATTGATATTATTCAGTGTGATTTAATTAGTTATACGATATTGTACCATAATTTCATTAGTCATTATCAAGTTTGTCTTATAAAAGATAAAAAAATACATTTATTCTGATAACCTACGCATGAACAATACAGTCAACGCCGCAATTATTTTTTATTAATTACATATAAATTGTTATATTGTTATTGTTATTATCACTATTGTTATTATACGACTGACAGAATTTATTAATTCACAGGGCATCGCGCGTGATGCGTGCACCGCAACGGACCCGACGACGCTGTGATACGGAGTCACTTCCTGACCAGCTGTGACCCGTCATCCCCGCTCATTGGCAAAATGCCTTATCTACAAACGACATTACGCTATTACAAACCTCTTATTGATAGAGTCCAACAAGTTCTGGGAGAGTTATCAGTCGCGGACGGGGCTCGCGCGCCTCCTCACTTAAATTGACCCATTATGTTTAAGTTTTGAGTGTACAGTTGCAATGGGAAGCGTTGTTGAGGCGCTTATGTTAAACGTCACTAGTCTCATATCCGAATGATGCGCCGTCAGTGATAAAATGGGTGATTTGCTACCGAGTATACCGAAGAGCACACTGTCGAGCGAGTTGGACGGGCATAACTGGAGTGTTGTCGGTTTGGACGAATACAGAAACGACGATGAGCTGGCCGCTGTGGAGTTGTTCAAGGACTACCCGGAGGGGCTGCTGCGCTTCGCATCCCTATGCTGTGCGCTGTTCATGCTGGTCGGCATACCGGGCAACCTGATCACTATAATCGCGTTAGCGCGGTGCAAAAAGGTTAGTCGGACAATGTCTTTCATTTAACATCAAAATTGTTGACAATTTTCCCTAACTCAACTGAAGGATTCGGTGTTCATTTTACAAATATTGTGTGTGTGTGTGTACATATCATACACATATATGTGCATGATATGTACACACACACACACAATATACGCTGGCCACATATATAACAATGTATTTATGTAATGTTGCCATTGAGTCCATAATAATTTAAGATGGTTATAAAAACGTCCATTACAAATTAAAATATTTATTAGTGCCGGTAAACTTAGGTCGCTTGATGACATTAAATTAAAAAATGAAGCACCCGGACACTGACAACTTTCAACAAACAACTGGCCTAACATAAAATAGCCGTGGTTAAAAAAGAAATGTCCCTTTCGGGTATTAAAACTTCAACACGACATGCAAAACTTTTTTTCAAGGTGATAACTTCTTGGCATTCGTGCAATAAATGAACGCATCCCTAGATTAAATAGTTATCTGCTTGGTTTACCTTTCAAACAATGGTTATCTGCTTGGTTAACTATAAAAAAGGAAATGATTACCTTTTTATCGAAATAAATTCGAAGAAAATCGTTTTAATTATTCCGATGAACATTTTATAATTAAAGCAGGGGACGCCGAAATTCTGTAGCCGTATAAATCATCGTCGATTACTCAATATTCATTCATCCACGTTTATAGGTCATTATTTTTGTTATCACTTCAACGATAATGTTATTTGTACATTCTAAACGTTTTCATTACAAACGACGCTTCGTTTTAATGATTTCTTTAATAGAATGGTGTTGACAAAAATATTACTTAAAATATAAGAAGAATAAACACATGTAACACATAATTATATACATTTGACTTTTAAAGTAATTAAAAAAATGAGGAAGTTCAGCTTTTGTAGCAAAATGGGAGAGCATAATAAAAAAAAATGCAAGACAATTTTTCATTCATAAATGTAAATTTAATTTAACGTTCTATACAAAGTTAAGGCCAATATTATAAATAGCTTTGTTTAGGTCAATGTTCTGTTCGTAGTAAAAATAATATCGGAAGAATTGTGATAAGAGCACATCTATCAAACCACTGTATTGTTTAATCAATTATTGTATTCAAGTTTTGGAGCCAAAGCAATTAACCGTACTATCATTGTTTACCTCCAGTTTTTGAATATTATTTTATGTTTCTGTTAGTTGTACAAACGCGCAGTACAATGTCCGAAAGGATGTTTCAATTATCCGGGAAGAAATTTCAGTGTTAGTGGGGATAATAGCTGATGCGTAGAAACAACTAAGTTTTTTTTAAACTAATTAATAAGATAGCGATTTTAAATAACTAAGCAATTTAAAACTCTACGCTAAGCTCGATAACATCTCGGAACGCCTCTTTTTTCAGCAATTTTGTTTTTTCCTCGTACTATTCCGCTTTGCAATAGAATAACTAGCGAATTGTGGTCTTACTAAAACCTTCGCATAGGTCTATAAGTATCAAAATTATTAAAATTTATACGATTTCTTGTGATTACACGAATTAATAAACATATTGCGCGTAATAAGCTTGTTTTTATGTAAGTAGGCCACAATTTATGAATTGTGGCTGGCGTATTTAATGACGCATGTGTTATTGAAGTTATATAGGGAAATAAAGTTGATATTTGAAATATTTTTTATTAAAAGAAAGACGTCTTCTGTGTGACGCATTATTTCGTTAATCTTTAGTAGGGCAAGCCGGGCTTTTGGGCTTGTATGGTAGTGCCGCTACTGTTTATACAACCCGTTTTATGGCCGTGACCCTTAATACTAAATAAACCTCCGAAATAAAAAAAAAGAAAAATAAAAATGTTTCCTCGCTAGTTTCACATGTTGAATCTCATGTACTTTATTTCAAATCTCGTGTACCTTTGCAGGTCCGCAATGCAACGGCGGTGTTCATTATGAACCTATCGTGTTCTGATCTGCTGTTTTGCTGTTTCAATCTCCCCTTGGCTGCATCGACCTTTTGGCGACGCTCATGGGCACACGGACGTACGCTCTGTCGCATGTTCCCGCTAGCGAGATACGCCCTAGTGGCCGTGTCCCTATTTACAGTACTTGCAATCACGATAAACCG
>DWHO01000276.1:0-22341 GCA_018247575.1 Eurytides lysithous rurik | reverse complement strand
AACAAAGTCCGACTGTTTATCAAATCAAACCACAGTTCATTGTTAAAGTCAAAATTCTTTATTCCGAATTGGATCGGTTTACAACTAACGTTTGACGCCTAATGATTCTACAACCCGTTCGGAAAAAATGCCTCGGTCCACAGAAGAACAGGCGAAAGAAATAAAAAAAATAATTTTAATTTTTTTTATTATATAATTTAAACCTTAAAATAGCCTGGAGGCGACCACATCATTCCCAGGGTGTACCATGTTCAATGAAATCGTTTACTGTATGATAAACTTTAACCCACAAACGTCCTTTTAATTTTTTTTTCAAATTTGGCAATGAGGAGCTTTCTGGACTTTTTTGCTTGCACATAGAATTACTGACTCGTTAACGAGTCTTAGGTAAAACAAACCTGTTTTTGTTTCTAGTATTAATTGTATTAGTTGTGTACGTGACTATTCCTGGGAAAATCATTAATGTTTTTGTGGACAATACATAATTATTCAAATTCTTGATCTCACCCACCCACCTTAGTCCGCGAGGAAGTAGTTCTGTTGAGAAGAGCCGACGGAAAACTCAGCAGTTGCTCTTTCAAAATAGCGTTACAATTCTTTTTATTCTTTTTAAAAAGCCCGGAGAGTTTTACAAATCGGAGGCCGTGGGTTCGAACCCCGCGGAGGGCAATAACTTTGTGTTGTATTTAGTTTGGTGATGGCATTACGGGCTGATCACCCAATTGCCTGAAAAGTAAGATGATTCATGCGTCGGATGGGCATGCAAAAAGTCGGTCCCGGCTTCTAGTCGACGCCATCTAGCGGTGGCATGAGAAGTCGTTATTAAGAGGTCGGTTTTATGTCACCGCCTCTGCGCCTTATCTCTCTCCGGTCTTGTCGGTTATCCGTCCCATCGGGCTATGAGAGTAAAAGGAAGAGTGAGTGCACCTGTGTCTACGCAAATGCTTCTGCACTATGATATATCCTGCGCACTTGGCTGATCTCTTGTAGATCGGCCGCCGTGGCCGGAATCGGGGAGGACATTATTATTATTAACTAATAATTGGAAAATTTACTTGTTCACATTTTCTTACCAGTACGAATATCCGAGACCCGGATTAGGCTCGAACAGTCCCACGGCGATGTAAGAGAGCGCTAAGTGGTCCTTTAAACCGGATGTCGCCCAGTATATGCCGAACATCATGAGCACAATAAATCCACACAGCGCCGTCGCCACGTTAGTCCATAAACACCCTGAAAAAATAATTTCGATGTATATAAATCTCACTTGGTGCTGGCCAACACTTCAGCGTATTCCAAACCTTGACTTAGAGATTGAATTAGTGATTGATCAAGTTAGTTAGTAATTGACATATTCATGTGCAGAATTTGTGTGCCGAATTCTATTTACCAAGTGCTCAATGTTGACGGAAAATGTTTTGAGAAAATCTAAATTTTTTAGGAAACGAAATGACGAGACAAGTATTATATGGTAAAGGAACTTCTGAAGGAAATCTGTAATTTTTTAGTGCTCAATGTTGACGGAAAATGGCTTGAGAAAATCTAATTTTTTTTAGGAAACGCAATGACGAGGCGTGTGCTTGTGCACTAAGTATTCTATGGTAAAGTAATGTCTTGAGAAATTTTTTATTTTTTTAGGAAATGATGAGACAACCTCGTCGTGCGCCCAATAGTAAATAACCCCCCTTAACAGCACACTACCCTATAGTACTGTATACCGCGGAAGATCAAATCCTGGCTCCGCCTTTGCGGTCATCACCTAGAGATATAAAAATCATTTCTTTTAAAACTCTGCCCTCATTGTAAGATAGTATTACCTTATCTTACAAGTCTATCAACATACATAAATTTGGACATGAACGCCCAGATCAGGAATAGTTATCTGAAGTTTGTATAAATATCCGTCCCGGGTGGGAATCGAACCCACGACCTTCGACGCCGAAGTCAATAGCTTAGCCAGTTGGCAACTGCGCCAACCAGGTCGTCAAATTACGCTGGCAATATTTTACTTCAAAATATAACACAGTAGTGTATTAGTAAGTAGTTTTTTACTACTCAGTAATAGAACAATTGGCAACAAAGTGCCAACCACAGGCGGACTCTGCCAAAGAATTACACCACCGCGCGTCTATAAAATTCATACTAATTTAGATGTACAAACCAAATCAAATCAAAATACATTCATTCAAATAGGTCTTTACAAGAAGTTTTGAAACGACATAATTACATTTTATGCGCGAGGGAAACGTCAAGTAAAACAGTCAATGTTCAAGTGTCGTTTGAATCTTTAGATTAACCTAAATACCAGAAGGTTATGTGAGCGATGTCGAAAAAATTTAAAATGGCGATTGTGCGAATGTATCTCACCCTAGTATTTTTATTTAATCTTAAATATAAAACTAGTTGAAATGGGATAAATAATATAAAGAAAAAAATTTAAAGTCAACAAGCACTAAGGTCGGCAAAGAAAAAAAAATTGAGTTACTTTAACTTGTCTTGAATAATTGTATTTAATATATTTTTATCCTGCTAAATATCCTACATAAGAGATTTTTTTTCTCTCATATAAAAAAAAATAATTAAATTGAATTATATGTCGAATTAACGTTTCAAAAAAACTGTATTAACGAGTGTCATCCAATCAAAATTTAAAAAATATATTTGGGCTTGAGTGGATGAATAAATATTAAGTGTGTTATAAACGATCGAAAATTTGAGCAAGATATATAAATATATAATAGGAGAGTGTGTACTAGTAGTGGGAAATGATGAATGGCCCGTTGGTATAGTGGTTAGACTGCAAAGCTTGAGGTTTTAGGTTCGATTCCTACCCAGGACAAAATATATATAATAATTTAAAATATTTAAGTACATCTATCAGTTGTCTGATTACCATACCATGGTACGGACTCTGCCTACTTTGAGATCAGAGGGCTGTCTGTAAGATTTGTTTATAAGGTCAGTGTTAATAGTAGCATTTATAAGTCGGTCTCCCACCAGGGGAAATGTCAATTTATAAGGAACTGTTATGAACAAATAATGTAAGTAACAAATGCAACATAAGCATTTCCATTTGTAATAAAAGCGGTTTACTTGTATTATGTGAGGTAGTTGGTAATAAGTTGTCAAAGTGTATTATTGTTGTCCACAATAATTTAATTAAATTATATTTTTCAGGACATTTGGTGTTCTTTTTTTTTTTAAAAGTCCCGCAGGAGAGCCGCCCTAACAAAACGCGATGAATATAAGAAGAATATTACTATTAAGGAAAAAAAAACCACAATAGGTCTAAACAGTACCCACCCATCTGCAGAGTGGCTCCGTCCTCCACCAAGTTCTCTCCGATCAGCTGGCCGATCTTCATCTCCTCGGGGCTGGCGGGGCCCTTGGAGCCGTGCTCCGGCAGAGGCGTGCTGTCTTCCACCACGTAGTCTATGTGGGACACGTGGATAATGGCGTCGCCGAAGGTGCGCGGCATGTGAGGGTTGACTTGAGCTGAAACGGTCAGTCGGCGGATGTTTATTCATTCATCTGTTGAGTTATCTACCAAGGAACGAAGAACAAGAAAAGAAGAACTGTCTCTGTGGCCTAGCGATGTAGGCCCGCGCTTTGCAAAACAGAGGTCATGGGTTCGAATCCCGCGGAGGGCTGACTTTGTGTTGTTGTTTCTTAGTTGGATTAGGGCAAACGCGGACATTCGCAACATCAGAAGACTTACAAATGAGTTGCCGGCCTTTAAGGTAGGAATTAGCTCTCTTCTTGAAGAACCCTAAGTGGTATCGGTTCGGAAATACCGTTGATGCCAATGTCTATTATATGTTATATTTATTATATTTCTATTATTCTACGTCTGTCTATTGTCTACTAATAACCACAAATTAAAAATATTTTTTTCTAGCTCCCTAATCGCCCCCCACAGAAAGCACCAGAGACTACTAAGGAGGCAGTACCGCCCTCTAGTGGGCGCTGGTTGCAAATGATAACCTAGCAATAAGAGAGAACTTTGTTTGAGAAAACGTAAAATTTAATATGATATTCATATAAAAATCCTAGCAGTCCTTTGGTCAATTTCGACCATCATTCAACAACGATGGTAGAACCATACCACCGTTAAAATTCCTACTTTTAGAGTTTTGTTTGAACATCGAAGGTTACTAAAAAATTCAACTTTACACTTGTTATTAGCCTAGCTTCTCGGACAATTCTCGACTTCAGAGTCCACCTACCTACAATGACCTTTGAGTTGACCAGGCCGGCTCGCACGCAGTCGACCGACGTGCCCAGGCTGCAATACCCATGCTGGTCTGGTGGTGAGACCTGGAACAAAGACATGCGTAAAGAATTACAATTACCGTCAAGTGACCCAGTGGCATAGGCCCGCATTTTACAAATCCGAGGTCGTGGCTTCGAATTCCACGGAGGACAATAATAATAATATCATGGGACATTTCACACATTGCCATCTGATCCCAAACTAGGCAGAGCCCGTACTATGGTAATCAGACAACTGATATACATACGTATATATTTTAAATATATACTTATATAGATAAACAACACCCAGACACAGAACAAATACCACACAAATATTTTGTGACTTTGTGTTGTTATTTCAAGTTCGGGTTAGGGTCTGAAAGTAAGATGATCCATGCGTCGGATGGACATGTAAAGAATCGGTCCCGGCTACATGTCAACGCCATCTAGCTGCGGCTTGGAGGAGTCGTTACTAAGTGTTCGGTTTAATCTCACCGTGTCGGGTATCCGTCTTGTCGGGCTATGAGAGTAAAGGTGGAGTGAGTGTACCTGAGTCTGCGAAAACGCTTGTACACTATAATATATCCCGTTCAGTCAGCTGATCCTTGGAGATTTGCTGTCGTGCCGAAAACGGGAATATAGATACAGGAAAAAAAATTGTTAACAATTAGCAGGGATATAGAGATACCAAGTGATTTGGATCTTCCCATACACTTAATGATATTATAAAACACACTATAATTCATGGCACTGTAACACTATAACTCATTTATTCCGCGCAGGCCTTGGCCGTCAATCCATTCAAACTGTCAATCAACTGTCAATCAATGAATAAACGCAGATATGTTTATTAAGCAATTGACATCTCAACATTAATAACGACACTCCTTGTCTTGCGGGATTCAATTTTAGTGTTCCTAAGTGTTATGAATATAGGGACAAAATTTTTTTGTATATTACAATCAATAATTAATAATTTTTTGTTCATTTAAACTGATCTGCTCTAGGTGTAAACGGCTTTTATACCTTGAGGCTTTCATATCGATGCCTGAACCTAGGTAACGGAGTACTTATGAAAATCGATGATAAGGCAAAAAGTCTTTGATGACCCGTTTGGCGCAGTTGCCAAGTTATTGGCTTCGGCGTCGTCGGTCGTGGGTTCGATTCCCACTCGGGACAAATATTTGTATGAACTTCAGACAGTTGTTTCGGATCTGGGCGTTTGTCCGTGTAAAATGTATGTATGTAAGACGCTCTTACAACACAAGGAATTACTATCTTACAATAGGGCGCTGTTTTTTTTTTAATAAAAAAAGAGGCAAAAATAATAGACTGGAGCCAAATGGTTATAGACCTCCATGCTTATAACGGCACAGTGTATGAGTAATATAAACCAACTGAAATATACCACTCCCAGATTTCAGGTAGACCGGAGGGACGCACCTGGATGAGGGCAATGTCGGGCTGAATGATCTTCCTGTGGAACAGCTTAGGGATGTCCTGCAGGAAGATCGGGATGGCGTCGGAGCGGCCCTCGGCGACGGACTTGCGCACGTTGGCCGCCATGAACAGCGATACCGACCTGAATATACATAACAGTATACACCTATCCCCCGATTTACACGGTAGATACGTTCCTGAGAAAAACGTGTAAATCGAAAATTAAAAATTTTCGAGTCAAAACCGTGTAAATCAAAAAGCTTGCAGAAAATGCATAATTTTGCTATTTAACTGTTTGATTTCTTTCAATATTTTTCAATTTCAATTTTTTTCAAAATTAAATCTTTCTGAAACTGTGAAACCTTCACTCAAATAGAATTTTCCATAGATAAAACTTTAATTGTATGCGAAGAAATACAGACACAGTGTGCGTGTGCAGCACGTTAGCTCATAAGCTTGGGATTCCCCGTGAGATGTGTACACAGCGCACGTGTTCAATCACAGTAGCATTTAGTAGAGTGCGATAAAAAACAAAAAAAAACTTATTTGGAAAACCGTGTAAAATAAGTACCGTGTTAATCGGGGGATAGGTGTATTTCGAAGTAATTTAAAATTATATTAAAAGATTATAGTACTAATTAATCAAAGACAGGAAAAAACTTCCTATCCTATTAAGAACTTCAAAATAATCCATGTGAATCTCAAAACTTTTAATGCTATCTTGATAATTTTAACAATAACTGATGTTTGATGCAATTCATCCAAAGTCAATAGGGTATCCTAGTATGCAAACTAACTCAGAATATCTGAATATTAAAGTAACACATAATTTCGACACTTTAAGGGTCAAAGGCAGTTGGGCCCAAATTAAATCAAAATGGAAATACGTTAGGTTGAGCCAAAGCTTTCCAAACGAGGCTTTTGCTTCTTTAAAATCATTACTTTATTTGTTAAGTCTATTTAAATTTTGAGATTAAATGAGAATGGAAATATATCTTATTTTCTTATTTTAAACAACTGAATTGAAGGTTGAAAAAGAGGATCATACTCGTAACCTTGTTTTTCAATGGAATTAAACAAGAAACACGACTTATCTGTTTTGTATGGACATTAAAATTGTTTCCTTCAATTTTAACAGTTTTTTTTGGTGTAAAAGTTAATCGCGTTATTGGAGCCATAAATATTTCATTATTATCATCAACAACATCAACTTTAACACTGGTATACTACAATAAAGAGATTAGAATTACTTAAAACGAAAGTTATTTTATTTGAAGTAACATTATAATAACTTAAAACTAACTAACCTAGGCGTGAATGCGTCCAAGGATTGAACTGCACTAACCGAATCTTAGAGAAGCTACTTTAAATATGCGTTTATTGAGGTCACAATCAGAATGACGCGATTAATGCATCAGCGAATAATGGCTGGGACGAGGAAAGTAGATACTGCATCGGCTATATGCGAATTGCAGTCACGTGGGCAGGCCCGTTAAGCTGCAACTCAGCATATTTCATATAGGTAACACGTGTCACGCAACGGCTGGCACGAGGCGTTGAGGCGGCGTTCCACTTAATCTGCTGACTTGGGCCGCGTAAGGTGATGCTGGTCACGGGGCAAAGACTTGCGTTGGTGCCGTTACATAACACACTATTCAAAAGCCTTACAAATGTGCACAAAGAAAAACGATGATGTAAATAGAAAATGCTATAAAATCATATAAGTTTTAAAAAAAAGGTGTGTGAAAATTATGTTTATAGTCTTGTACTGTAAGAAAATTTAGAACTGATATTTCTATGTTGTTGATTGTTATTCTGTCTGTCTGTAATAGACTATTTAAAACTCTTCTTTACAGAGGGTATAAGGGTACAGACGGTGGTAGAGCCATGCAGTTGCTTCTGCTGCTGCCGGCTCGAGCCGGATAAGTACCACGATCTCACAGAAAATCGGCGTAAAGTGGAAGTATTTTTGCTTCCGCGTTTTGTCCGGTGAGTGAGGTGGCTGGTGGCCCATACTCCTCCATCTTCTGCAGCCCCCTTTTTCCCCCACCATACCCTCCCTTACCATCCTCTCACTCCCCCTCTTCCAAATATTCCCCCACTTGAAGGTTGACAACGCGTTTGCAAGTTCTTTTGCAAATGTCCATGGGCGGCAGTGATCGCATACCATCAGATGAGCCGCTTGCTAGTTTGTCAGCCTACTCCATAAAGAAAAACAGACCCCCACGTGGCCTACTGTGGATTGACGGACTTCACATGTCCAAGAATCTTTTCTCTTTATTGTTTCTTAAATTTGCCGTGTGCTGTTTCCTCACGACGTATTTCTTTACCTGGGCAAAATATCGTGTACATTAATTTGTGCAAACGAATTAATTATTCCCAACTATGGATTGGTCCCAGTACCATTTATAGTTGGCTTTACGTGCTTTGAGCTTGATGCTATCGCGATATCGGCATTTTATTTGTCATGTTTGACCCGCTGCTTACATATATATATACGTTCAAGCACACACACACACTCTCAATGTGACATCTTAAATTTCAAGTATCGTTAATGAATGCCACAAGCAAAGAGCTGCACGTAAGCATAAAACAACCAAGACAAAAGCGGGAAAAAGTTACCCGATGGAACCTCAAAGGTTTAGCGTGTGAATGTTTACTATTTTTATTTTGGTTAAAAACCATTTTTTTATATTTTAAAACGGCCGCCCATATTTCAAGATAAGAAAATATTATGTACATACGTAAGTGAACGTTTTGCAAACATAAATTTCACACGGACCAACGCCAGGATCCGGAACAATTATCTGTATTTCAATTTGCCACGGGTAGGAATCGCACCCACTACCCACGCGCACACTTGTACACGCCATTGCATATAGCTTAGCAAATACACCAAACAGGTCATCAACCCGTATATAACTTATAGCCCTTTTTGTGTTGTTTCATAGAGCCACGCAGCTGTTCCCGCTGCTGAATGGGCCGGCTCGAACCGGGTCAGTACCACGACCTCACAGAAAATCAGCGTAAAGTGGAAGTGATTGTGCTTCCGCGTTTCGTCCGGAGAGTGAGGTGGCCGGTGGCCCATCCCCCACCCCTCCCTCCCTCCCTCTCTCAATTCCCTCTATACCTCCACTCCTTCCACTACTCTTTTCCCTTCCTCTCCCACTCTCCTCCTCTCTCCCCATCACTCAACTTCCTTCCTTCTTTCAAAAATTCCACCCCCCTTCCTTAAAGGTTGGCAACGCATTTGCAAAGTTTATAATGTTGCAAATGTCCATGGGCGGTGATGATCACCTACCATCATGTGAGCAACTTGCTCTTGTCAGCCTAATACGTAAAAAAAAAATCTTATTGTTGTTTCGTAAATAATCAACATCAATCTACTTCTATAGGGTTTTACTCTATAGAACAAATATACCACATCATTTTTATAGAAATTTCAAGAATAAACAAAATCATTTATGACATCGTAATAAAAAAGATCTTGTGTTGTGTAGCAGTGCTCATACGTAGCATAAACATTTTTTTTTATATAATATAATGCTCACTTAATAAATATCAATTGACTTATTTGCAAATTCCGCACTGGCAAATATTATGCACACTATTGAGAATTTTTCACTTTTAAAAATCTGGGTGAAGGACGCATTGCAAAGCCGAACAAAGGTTCTCTTCGTTTTATAGATAATGAGCAATGACCCATTTTGAGTAAGAAACAGAAACAAAATATACTGATCTCGTCAGAAGTCTGACATAATAATAATAATAATAATTATAAAGCTTTATTCATTCCATACATGCATAATAACAAAAATTAAAATTCAAAACATAAAATAATAATTTGTTGCAATACTGAATAAACATCAAATAAATAAAAAATATCGTTTCTTCACATGCATTTTGATATAATAATTTAGTTAATAATATACTACATAGATTTTTATATTCAGAATTGTTCCTATGTTGTTAATTAATAAATTAAATTTGCTATAATTCTTGTATGGACCCCTCTCGGGTAAAAGACTCCTCCAAAGACTACCAAATTTCTCTGATTTGCGCTTTATTAATCAAGTTAATAAAGTCTGACATATAAAGCAGATATTACAGAACTGGTATTTGTAATTGGATAATTGTCATTGTTAAGTATTGTCATTTATACAGAAAAATATTTAATTTTTGTTTAAGAACAATTTAAACGTTTTTTTAATGAGCTTCCCGGTAATACGTATAATTTAAGTAATTTTAAATTAAGTATTGAGTGTTCTATTTTTCCTTTTTTTGTACATGGTATCTGAGTGAAGGAATAAGATAATCCATCCGTAAAGATTTTGCAAATCACCTAAAATAGCTACAATTTGATCAATGGAAAAAAGGACGTTTCAACTCCTTCCTTTCATATTTTATATTTTATCTGCAATTAAATATCAATATAATGAGAAAATAAGTTTAAAAATGCTGTTAGCAAATTTATTGTGAAATTGACGCGCTGAAGCTATGTAGTCTAGTGTTTACTTCTCTGATCACTTGTCAGTTAGTGAGTCTATTACAATTGTTGAATTATTTAAATATCTTAATGATAACTATTAAAAGTTAAAATATGAAAATTTCAAACATTTTCAATATACATTTCGTTTTAGCACTACCACCGGTAAAAGGTCTGCAGTCAAATACATGTTATTTTGAAGACGTTTTAAAAACAACAATAGTACAAAATTTTCCAGCAGCCACGGGATTTTCAAGAGCAGAGCTAATATCTATTTCCACACATCTTGGTCCTCGACATAATCTTTTATAATTTTTTAATCATTAGAACTTCAAAAGTTCGCTTGTCGCCTAAGCATATAAGATGACATATATGGTGACTCAAACACGATACTGTCTTATGGGGCAGTGTCGGCTTGGAAAATTGTTTAGATCTTTTTTAAACAGCCGAGAGCGAATCATATCGTAACAGCTTCTCACATATACGAGATATTACAAGATATTAGTATATTATATATTCAAATATCTTATAGCTAATATTCAACAATGCCTGTTAATGTAGTATGTATTACAATATTATATAGTAAATTATCAATAAAGCTTGGTAATAAATAAAGATGTAGTATTTCAATATTTGTCACTACTAATACACTTTTTTTTTAAATGTAATGAATTTCTTTACTTGGCAAAAATTTTAATTTAATAAATTTTAAAGCGAATAGTATGACTAAATTAAGTGAGACAAATAATGTGTGAGCTGAAATATTCACGTATCTAATATGATCATCCTACAATTGAACAGTATAATGCCATCTCCATCCAGCTTTGGGATCGTCTGTTCTAGAGCGAATGTTCAATAATACGTAGTTTATCAACGTCATTGTTCCAAACACACATATGTCGTATCTAATATGAACGTTCAATCTATGTCCTAATCGAATAGGGACCTTATGAAATTCGATAGAGTTTCACAAAATTCCTTAAATATATTTAAGTTATGTACGCGATGAAAAAGATAACTGTAATAAAAATTTATAATATAAAAGGAATATTTTGGTAAGCAAAAATAGATCTTCCGTATAAATAATACACACTAGTTATTATTTATACGGAAGACAGCTTAACTCACAACTTCAATGTTGAAATTATTTAAGCTATCAACGCCATTCTGTGATATATACAAAATGCTATACTACTGAAATTTGACATTCAGCTTGCTCATACACCAGGTATACAACAATGACCGATAAATATATTAAGCTGTCTGATGGATACGAGGCTAATATATTATAAGAATAATATAAAACTAGTAAAAATAAAAATGTATATAACATATAATCTTACATTATATAATGGAATAATTTATAACCATATAACAAAATTAATTATAACACAAAAAAAATTAAATGATTGTGTCGAGCTTCATCAGTGCAAGAGAGAAGCGGAAGAGAGAGGGGAAATCTGGCTTAATTCATCATTATATCATGTTACAGTCAGTCTGCAGGAACTACCTACGTCGTCTGGTGACATAGGCCCGCCCTCTACAAGGAGGAGGTAGTGCGTTCAAATACCACGAAAAGCTCTAACTTCGTGTTCTATCTTAATTAGGTGATCCATGCATCGGATGGGAATGCTAAAAACTGGTTTCGTCTATTTGTCGACGCCATCTAGCAGTGGCTTGGAGGAGTTGTTACTTTGAGGTTGGTTTAATATCACCGCCTCTGCGAGTGATCTCTTACGGGTCGTTCGGGTATTAACCCCACCGGGTAACCTTGTTTTCCCCCAGAAGGCAAGTTATTTTTCGAAGATACCCCCCCCCCTGTAATAAAAACAAAAGATATTAACCCCATCAGGTTATGAGAGGAAAGGTAGAGTAATTGCACTTGAGCTTGCACAAACGCTTGCATACTGCACAAGCCAGATGCAACCAGCTAATCTCTTTTATATTAACCGCCGTGGCTGATTGAACTAATAAAAATATCGGTTTAGAGGAAATTAAAAAAAAAGTATTAGTTCAGTAAATTTAGTAAATAAAAATGTTACAACAACTCAATTTTTGACATAATTTAATGATCGAATACAAGGAATATAAAACGAACAAAAAAAAATGGTAAATAAAATATATAGTGCTGTAACTCTCCATTTATGAACTCTTTTAAAACATGCGTTTAGGTCGTTAATTTGTGATTGAATAAAATATAAAACTGATTAATTTACGTTTAACAATAGGTTTTGTTAAAATAGGTTGAAGTAAAAGACGGCACTGAATTCGTTACGAGGCCTTATTAAATTGAAACAAAGTAGATCATTATTTAAGGACAGAACCAATATTGACAAGGCTGGGTCGAAGACGCAATTGTAAATTGAATAAGTATTTGTCTTTCCAAGTTTGATTGCGTTGAATAATAGAACGGGTAGTCGGGAAGTGGCAATTTACACAAACGATATCAAAACGATTGTCTTGAATTAATATTCGATTTCGACAACTCGATAACGAAGTTTTTGGACAAAGAACGTAGTTTGAAATGTATTAGCATAGTGCCGAAGATATTATATATCTTCGGCACTATGCTAATACATTGTAAATGCAGGTAAGCAAAAATAATGCAAAAAAGAAATAACAAAACCGGTTTATTGAACAAGTCTGTTGGCTTTGAATCCTGTCAAAGAATCGCGTCAAGAATCCTCTTCTTAAGGTTTTTGAGGAGGGGAGGCTAAGTGCTGTGATCGGCTCACAATGACACCTAGTCGAGTGTTGTCATACAATTGCTCTCTCCATATATAACTGTCATTCGATTCAACGAATATATATATATATATATTTAACATAATTCGATTCAACGCATCGGAGTAATATGTGTGTGGCGCATATATGGATGCGTTGAATCGAATGACAGTTATATATATACATTGTGTGGCTTAACATAGCTTCTCTTATATGACTGATTTTTTTGGAAAAAGGTAAATAGTATTGTACATTTAGACACATTCAGAGTAAAAAAAAATAATTCTACCTTCAAATAGATATTCAAATTTGCGTCTAAAGCGCCGGGGCCGAAGGTACGACAACGTAAAGTTCAAGAATAAATTAGCTTCGTAATATCGCGTTTGCTGTTTAATGGAACAACCTAAATAGGAGTCTGTCCTAGAACTACTTACCAAGCCACTTAATAAAACTCTTGGTTACGTGAACACCGCAACACAGACAGGTATGTCGGTTTTGGTAGATAAGTCACTCATCGGTGCTCATTTTGCTCTTTTAGGTAATAAAATGACGCGTCCACTTTATTTCGAGAAAAAAAATCGCACTTAGTGCCTTCAAAAATATTCAACCGAAAAGTCAAATCATAGACACATCAAGACACTCTGTATAAATAAACGCATAAGTGTTTTACAATTATCAAAGTAATTATAACAGATGTTATACTATAAATAACATTGTTCGTATTTTTAAACTCCCACGCAGCAGATCATATAATATTCGCATATCACTGAAGTTTTCTAAAAAAATACAATGACGGACACAAATTATACTCAGTCAACTGAATCCAATGTAAAAAATTACCTCAATTATCGAAAGGTGCTCTATCTTGTATAGATTTTTCGTACCTCTAGAAATCTCACTCTTCTCTTTCTAGTCACGTCGTTTGATGTTTTAATTGATACAACAAAACTGAATTTTAAATATAGGCATTCTTAACTTCATGTATATATCATACGCACGGGCTGTAAACAGTTACAAATTTCGACTTTTAATAATATTTCATATAACCTTAAAATAACTTCAAAAATATTCGTTTTGCGTAAATACAATTTTTACTGCTATTAAATTTTGTATCCCAAACTTTTAATACCCACTGATATGGTTAAAGTTACATGGAATATTATTTTTTCTAATTTATACTACATTAAAATTTTAGATGGAAGGTATTATCATTGTAATTATAATTATCGACGGCACAACTTTATATAAATAGATGATCAACAATCAAAAAATCACAACGTAATATATATATATATTTAAGTACAAATGTAAATAGTTGCTTCTGTAATAAATACTCGTATTACAGAAGATGCATTTTTGGATCACGATATCAGCAATTCTAAAAACATATCCGTTGCGCGATCATCGCGTATAATTTATTATACATACATTGTATGAACATACTTATAGCATGAACGCAAAGCAACTAATGAGAGTTTGTACTGAAGGTTCTTAAATAACTATTTCGTTTGATCATATTAAAGCCAGACGTAGGAGGTAATGTTATGACTGGTTCTTCGGAAGATAACTTAATACGCATACGACATTTTTTTAAATCATCCTTATAACACTCCTGAAATTTTAATAATTATTGTTTCGAATTTACTATCATCTGTAAATATTTTTGCACGTATTGTATTTTAATCAATAATATATATTTTTGCCTTAATAATTATTTAATAATTTAAAGATATATGAAGTACTAGAAATTAGTACTGATGATCTAAGGATGTAACTTATATATAACAAGTACACATACATACATACTATGTATTGACTTCAATATACCCTAACCGTTTTCAATTCAATGTAAAAACAAAAACTGACTCTACAAGTTTACATATCAATGGATTGTCTGGTCCTTAGGGGAAAACCTGAATGCAATTAGTAATGACAAATGAAACCAATTTACTAATGGACTAGGTGCGGTGGTATAAATTAAACGTTTATATTTTTGTAAACATTGTGTCTATGAATATTACGCAGCACAGAAACAACGCCTTTCGCTTGAAAGGAAAAATAACTAAATTATTTTCTTCATAAATTAAAAGGAAGGTTTAATAGAAATGTTGTGAGTTGAAGTTAGTAGTGATGTTTGAATTACATATAATATTTATCATACATTCATTTATTTCCGTTACAATTAAAAACGGAAAAGGGTAAACACGGGTTTGCATATGCTTCCACGACAATATATACAATAAGTTCATTTCACCCACCTTATTATATCACCAAATACGAGGTGTGATCAAAAAATACGGTGAATAATTTTATTTCGAGCAAAGTATTAAGTTTACATCAAATTCAAACCTCTCCATGGCCAGCAATGCACTTATCACAACGTTGATTCCATGATGCACTTCTGAAAGGCCGCTTTCGGAAGGGTCTACTGCTGCTCTGCCGTAGCCCTTTCAACTTCGCGAATAGTATAAAAAACGGTTTCCTTTCAGCACGATTTTTATTTTTGGGAAGAGTCAGAAATCGCATGTGCTAAATCAGGAGAAAAAGGCTAGTGTGGACAGACAGACATATTTTTTTCCCAAAAACTCCTGAATCAGTAGTGATCTGTGGCATGGTGCAATATCGTGACGGAGGAGAAAATTGTTGGCACTTTTTTCGGATCTCTGTCCCTGGTACATCATTTAGCAAACATTGTGTTTGCTAAGGCTAGCTTTTGTTGTATTTGGAGGACATAATTTCAACATTTTATGTGCTTCTTTGGCACTTTTTTCAATTTAAAACAAAGTTTTATTTTAACGGGTTGTTCTCAATTCATGATTCTTGACAAATATAACAAATATAACCTCACTCTTTTTTTTCATACAACAGGTAAAATAACCGTATCACGCGTTAATTTATTTTACATTGAATGTAGGTTATAGAGCTTTTCTTTTTCTCAATTCTTAAATAATGAAATTCTTAATACTTAATATAATATGGATAAAATTTTTATTGGGTTTTAGTTCGTTTTATTCCTTTACACGGATCACTATTTCAGTACTTTTTCATTATGGTGAATAAAAATGTCTAACCTAAATCTCTAGCAGTTACATGTACATAGAGGAAAAATTATTCTTACGGTGGTCGAGCAACGCAGCTGCACCCGCTGCTGAATTGGCTGACTCGAACTGGATAAGAACCACGACCTCACAGAAAATCAGCGTAAAGTAGAAGTGTTTTTGTTTCTGCGTTTCGTCCGATGAGTGAGGTGGCCGGTGATCCATCCCCCTCCTTTTCCTTCCTCTCTCTCTCACACCCCTTCCCATCTCTTTCTCCATTCCCAAGGGGTCCCCCTTATTGCTCCTCCTCTTCCCTCCCTCTCACTCCTTCTCCATCCCCCTTTAAAAAATGTCCCTCCTTAAAGTGTGGCAACGCATTTACTAGTTCTATAATGCTGCAAATGTCCATTGGCGGCGGTGATCACTTACCATCAGGTGAGCCGCTTGCTTGTTTGACAGCCTAAATCATAAAAAAATAATAAAACTACATGATACAAAACACAGCGAAACCACATTGTATATACAGGTACACCCACTTTCCACTTCTCGGCGTTTCCAGCAAACGATTGGTTCTATGCCGGATGCACTAGTAGGGTTTAGTATCTAATTCTTAGAAATTTAGCATTTCAACGGGTTTTATAATCCGAAGCCTTATAGAAAAGCATTGACATTTATCTCATTTTATATCAGACTTCTCAAGAAACATAACGTAATTTTATGTAAAAATTAATTATATTTAAGCCGTTGTACCAATATTTTTCCTAGTCGTAGGATTTTTTCGTCGAATTTTCCTGGAGCGTTACCAGTCATTCAACTGCCAAACAGTGGAACAAAGCAAGAATCTTGTCCTTTAATTAATAAATTACATTTATATTAATCGGCATATTAACCTTCTTTTTTTTCGAAATTTGAAAGAGAATAGATAATAAACAAAAGCTAGCCTCTACTGGATTGGTAATTGAATTAAAACATTACATATGATAAGTGATAAAACATTACTCATGATAAGTGATCCCTATCTTATATAACACCCTATACCAGTATATGATTACAAAAAGTATAATATAAAATGAAGCCCATACTTGAAACGTAAAATTAAACTGCTGAAATATATAATGCAATAAATCTTTAAGCTAATAAAAATCTAAAAAGTACATAGATAGCTTTGCAATAAATCAAAATTTTTCGAAAGGCACGTAATTTTTACACACATTTCTTCATGCTTTAATAAGCATGAAGAAATTAAACAAATTGTGATTCGTGATTAAGACAAATGGCTTTATATCAAATTATATTATATTGATGTTTTTAAAATAACCTTTTGAATACGTTACTTCATATTTTTTCTTAAAAAAAATAAATCTAGCGACAATCATTTCTTTCAACTTATCTTTTACAGCGTTTCCTTTATTTTTGAGTAAAGGCCAACTAACAAAGGGTAACTAAAATAAATGTTACAGATTTTCGGTAAGACACGATAAGCCCTTTGCGTGAATATGACAGACCTTACATTTATTGGCGGCATGCTTTATAACTGTCAAGTGGTTTTTTCTACGTGATCGTAGACTTTAAGGACCGAATTAACGTTCTTTCCGCATCATTGTAACAATGTGTGATTGATGGCATCAATCACTTGTCATGTCGGTTGTATGCTACTAATATTCAATAAACTTCAGAAACTAATATCTGTTGCGAATCTCCTTTGAACGGTTATTGACCTCTGGGCGAGAAAAGGATGCATTGTCGGCAGTCACAGTAATAATGTTTATATCATGTTTAATGTAACTAATTTTGTTTATTTTGCAGATAATACTAATTTTTGGAAGAAAATGCATAGTTTTACTTACAGGTTTATTGTTCGTTGGTATTTAGACAGTGTCCATTCCTTTAATAGAATAGTATTAACTTTTGTTATTTACTTCAAGTTCGGGGTAAAGCTTGAGCAAAAGCGAAAGCGAAAAAAAAATTGAATTTGCAAAAGTCAAATTGTGTTGTGTGGTGGAGTTAAGAATTACTCATTTGCTTTTTGTTATATAAAGAAAAAAAAAAAAACTTTTAAATGCCTGGTAAAAACATAGGTAATTGAGTTATTTATTAAAAAATAGTTGTTTCAAATTAATTTTATCAATATTTTGAAAGTTTAAAATTGAACAGTTGTTTATTACAAAGTAGTCATAGTGACACAGATCTCGCATCTTGGATCACAACAGAAAACAAGAGCAACCGGCTCCCCTGATAGAAAGCGTAAAAATACCGTTGTTCATGGGCATTCGCAACTTCTGCTGCTGCGTAGCTCTACCGCCGTAAAATATTAAAGAAAAATACACAAACATTTATTTGATGACCGTTTGGCGCAGATGCTAAGCTATTGGCTTCGGCGACGCAGGTCGTGGGTTCGATTCCCACCTGGGGCAGATATTTGTGCGAACTATAAATATTTGTCTCGGATCTGGGCATTTGTCCGTTTAAAATTTATGTATGTAAAACAGCGCATTTGGCAGCGGCTTGTTAAATAAAAAATTAAAAAAAATAACAATTATATAAAACGACTATGATAGTGATATGAAATCGGAATCTAGTTGACTCGAAATAATATTTCGGCCCATTTCTTGACCGGGAAAATTAGGACTGTTCGTGACCCGATTCCGGACAGCAGCGCTTGGAGCAGACTCGTATGTGGCCACAAGAGGGTTGGAATTTATTTCCCATCTAAAGAATTGAGTCTTTGTCTTCAAAATGAATGAAACGACTTTGAACCAATCACAATGCAGATAAATTTATTTCTGACAATTTGAAGTGTTTTCAGGTTCCAAACAACAATGTTGAGAAAAGTCATGGTTTAGGCATAGGCTTACGAAACTCTCATAAAGTAAGAGCGTAAAAATTGTTATGATCCAAAATTAAACGATATTTCGTATTATTTTATAGAAGTGAAAGTACTCCTTATATATTCATATAGCATATTAAGTACATTAATAATACTTATTATACTAAAAGTTGCTTATGAACTATTTGATGTAAATAGAATTTATGTCAATGTATTTACTACATGAATATGGAAAAAAATATATAACGGGCTTGGATTAACGTCGTGCACATAAAAAAAATAGCTTTAGATTTATTACTTCTGATCAAATTGAATTGTCCGAACAAAATTCATTGATTTGATTGATTCATTGAATTTCATTTTCAATTCAGTTGATAAGTCATATCTCATCTATACGACTATAACCATGCGAATTAGAATGAAAATAAAATTTATTTCGGTTGACAAAATTTTTACACTTGGAAAAATTAATAAAAAACTTTGAATTCTTATCAATCTAAATCTTATCGGAATAAGCTTCTCACATATAAAGATATTCTTAATTCAATTTAAACTGTCATAAAAATAACCGTGATTATCAAAAATCACCGGCATATAAAAAAATATAAGAGCTTTTAGGAATGGGCGAATCAATATTTAAAACGTTTTATTGAAATAAATCTCAATCATTTGAATACTATAACACTTTTGACTTTAATTAATGTAAGAATTAAAATTTATACTATAAGTTTTGAGAAGATTAGTAAAAACAATTAAAGATATTTTCCTAAGACTTAAGTTGTGAGGACGTTCATTGAAAATTATCTGTACAAAACAAAACAACTCCCTAACCGTGACGTATTAAGCAATAGCTTACCGTATTAATGTGTTACTAACCGAATTGTAATTATAACCGTCTGTTAAAGTCTATGGAAGTTGTGATATCTTTGTCATAGTGAGGAAAGGCACGTTTAAAATAATAGGCATCGCCCGGATTTGATTTCATAAAATGTAAGTAAACTGTACTGTTAACATTATTTAAAACGACTATGCGCTAGTGGCTTTTAATAAAAAGAAACGTAAAACCGTTTTTATTCGATATTCCTGAAATTTGTTTTACTCGCGTCCCAAGCAATGTAGGCAATAACCCTAAAATGCAGAATGTTTTTATAAACACAGCTGTCTGTTAATACGTAGAAAAAACTGGATTGTTGATCACCACAACTATGAAAACAAAAATAATGCTATCCTTTTTCTATATTGACTTCATTAAAAGCTGTACTTTATTTAATATAATAAAAAGAATTCCTTTTATTTTTACAGTAGCCTCCGCTGCTGTTGATTGGGCTGGCTCGAACCGGATAAGTACATTGTCCTTACAGAAAATCGGCGTAAAGTGGAAGTTATTATGCGTCCACGTTTCGTCCGGTCAGTGAGGTGGCCGATGGAACACCCTCCTCCTTTTCCAGCCTGTCTCCCTTCCCTTCCAAATATTCTCACCTTGAAGGCGGGCATCGCATTTGCAGAACGTTCGTTGCAAATGTTCATGGACAGCGATTATTATTTTCTCCGCATGCTGACTTTCCCGTCTTTTTTTTTTATATAGTAGGCTGACAAACGAGCAAGTGGTTCACCTGATGGTAAACGATTACCGCCGCCCATGGACATTTGCAACATTACTAAACTTGCAAATGCGTTGCCAGTCTTCAAGGGGGTATATTTTAAGAGAGGGAGGAAAGATGATCAAGATTTATAAATTTTACCCCTAAGTAGGGCAAACCAAGCTTTTGGGCTTGTATACCGCCACTGCTTATAGTGACTATTATCATTCTGTTGCATCATATAGTATATATCGTTTTCATTATTAAATTGAACCAAAGCCTTAATATAATCTACGTTTGACACATTGTTTTCAGTATCATTACTGGGCTTAGAGAAAGAGAAAAAAAAATAGAAATATTATCTAATAGCTCCGGATGGCGAGCACAGTGCTAAGCGAAGCAGTTCTGAGCCGTCACAACACTATCATGGTGTCACCAGTTTTGTGTACTTATTTACCATGATTTGCTATTTTTAAGAAAAAGAAAAGAAATGCGCTTTCTTACGTCAGCCCATTCCATAAAAGCAATATTTAGATTTCTACATCTGCCCATGTCACAATGAATTAAATGACTATTACACCTGACGAAATACGAACACCTATTTTTTTACGATTTACTCTTATTGTTTGCATAGATTAAAAAAAATACTCTACCATATTTTCATAAAGCACAAAAATAAAATAAAATGAACGCTAATGTGAAGTTAAGCAAAATTCAAACATCAAGGTAACAATGGATATGTGAGAATATTATCTATAATATTCAGTTGTATGTCTAGTTGCGAGAGTTCAGTTGGACAAATGGGTACGGATTAAACTTCATTATTAGCGAAATTATAAACTATAACTATATGGATTAAAACCCATAATCCGTTTATAATTTCGTATATATAATAACTCTATTTTATAGGGCTGTGTTTATTTTGCTCTATATTAATATGGACGTATAATGAAAAAAGAAAACATAGAAGAATTTTAAATAGAAACATATTAATTTTTATTCCCTCTTTTCCCTTAAGCAGGCAGAAAGTTTATTGCTGTCGTTGTAAAGATTTAAATGTTCTTTGGGACGGCAGAATTCTACCTGTATCAACCTATAACAAAATCTTACCTATATCGCATTATAATTTCTAATCTAAACAATATTGATGACAATATTTTTGATAATTGTTAAGGTTTTCGACGAAAATTTAATAAATTAAACCTAAATTATACTGACTGCAGTATTTATATAATCGTAAACAAATATTGATATTAACGAGTGGAATTGGCAGTTTTTATCGAATAAATAAAATCTGACGCCGACATGAAAGGTTGGTTTCTTAATCAACCCCGTAGTTCCGCTGACGGATGAGAGGTTAACGAACGTCCCGACGGCCATAATTATGGAGGAAAAAAGAAAATATTAATCTATTTTATCTCGTTACTGATTCAGATTAAATTCGCTGTTATGGGTAATGATTGCTGTAGTTCATCAAAAAAAAATTAAAATATCGAGTTAGCTTTGATTTTAATGAAGATTTGTTTTGAATACCAATTACAAAGTTCAAACGGGTATCAATAAAATCAAGAATCAGAAACTAGTTTAAATATAATTTTTTTTTCCAAATCACGTCAGCATGATAAATGTGAACATTTTTTGTCCTTTTTATACAGCAGCAGCTAAGCTTAATATTGAAAGACATTTTTAAAATGGATAAGACGATGTTTATAACTAAGAATTATTTACATATTCTTAAAAAAATTATCACGCCAGCTATATGCGTACTGAACTGCTAAGCGCTGTTGTCGGCGCCTAAACACTGCACAGTGACTGCAGACTACCGACGATACGTGAGCACTTCCGTCATCTTGTAACTCGATTTTTCGAGAATGCCGAAACGCACTCAAACCCTCTGGTGGTAGCAACGGCAAATTATCAGCCCGATCCGCACGCGTCTGCACTGAAACGTCGCCCGCGTAATGCCCTTCTCGACCCGATCGAGGAAGGGGC
>DWHO01000275.1:0-22346 GCA_018247575.1 Eurytides lysithous rurik | reverse complement strand
CGTTTGGCGTGCTTCCATGGCCGTTGCTACAAGCAACGACTCTAACACTTATCTCCTTTTTCATTTTCGATTGTTGTCCACTCTCGGATTTATCGACTAAACGGACAATGCAAATAAACAAATCATTAATTTGTATATTTGACGACATGCACTACATCACTAACTAATGCAACAGAGACGGCGTTTGGTTATAAATGCTATTTCAGTCGGTGCTATATATCAGAAAACAAACAAAAAGAAACTTTTAGAATGAAAAAAAAATTCCACGATCATAAATATGCTAAGCTCTTTAAATAATTCCTCAGTGCCATTTAAGAAATACAACAGCATGAAGGAATTCGGAAGGGAGCAATGCACGCATTTAAAATTTGAGACATGCAGAGAATTCATGAATGTTTACTGAATCGGTTCAGCGAGGAGACGTTATAATGACGTTAACTTCGTTTCAAATAAAAATCCATGGTTTTTTAATGTTCCGATTGAGCTATTAGTTTCCGCAGAGTGCGGTTGTGTTAAACGCGGGGTTCGGGAGAGCGTGTCTCGTCCCGTGACTGACAGACACGTGGTCGGCGCTGGCGCTCGGCCAACTATCTCCAGCGGTGAGTCAATAATAGACGGCAACTGGATGCCGCCAACAATAGACGCATTCGAACGTCTCCAATGCGCGCATACATTTCCGAGCCGCGCGCAATCACTCGAAACATCGATTTACGATCATTGATATAATTTTCAATCGATTGTCATTAACAAACTTTCCCCTATCCTCTTAGCATATTATAAGAAAAAAAATTCTCACCGGCATTTTAACGTGATATCGCTGTAGAATTATTCAAAATGACATTACGAAAATGCAATCTTTATTGACCCAGTTTGCGTTGGTAAAATTTATTTTGTCTTAAGCAAGCGAGATAAGGCGGCCGCGACTTGTCGTTGATTATGACGGTGGGTGCGCTCGTTATCACTCATTTTCGTACGAGCTACGTACAGCTCCAGTAGAGGAAACTATGAGGGGAAAATATGCGATATCGCATGATACGAGGGATCTTATCGTCGTAAGATAGGCGACGTTAGGACTCCCATGCCTCTAGATATTAAATCAAAACTGATAACGAGCCGTTGACACGAAATTTTTCGGCGCCAGTTACGTGTACATAATCGTTCAACGGACCCTTTAATCCATTACGGACGCTGAGATACACTGCGGTTAATATGAAAGAGCACTAGTTTATAAAAAAAAATAATAATGAATAAAGATTCTACCAAATATTTCTCAAAATAGTGATACTATTTAAAATAATATAGTCTTTGCAATCTTTCGCGCGAGATTCAAAATTATAAACAATGTTTAATTAATAAGTAGTAAAAACATGTCGTAATTCTATAGATTAATCTCGAACGGAGTTTCAGTCTTCTTTGCGTCGAATGGTATTATATTAATGTTCTTCGAAAGATATGTGGATACTTCGTAGACAGGGCCTTTCTACCTCTCATTTTTAAGTTCGTAAATTACATGAGAAATAATAAAATACATCATTACTGTAATATATATCAAGATATTAAATGAAACATGTTGTTATTGGTAATAACCTATATTTATTCAATACATAGAAGATTAAACCAAATTCAACCCAGATAAATTTATTTTATAATTCGCATTTAAGAGATCTTATACATTTATATGTTTTCTGCTTACTTGCAGTGGTGGTGGCGTAATTTAATTTTTATAAACAATCTCTCTTGACCTTGAGGCCGTACTGGAGCTCAGTTAATCTATAGGAAAATTCAGACCCAGTTCTAGCGGTTTGAACTGGAGGTTGGCGCCACATAGCGAGAGTTTCAATGAAAGAAATCCGACAAGTGTCATGTAAATTAGCTAGCAATGATTTCTGTTCATTCGACCTCACTTAGTACCGACTCGTTTGCATGCAACAGTTCGAGGCGACGTTCTATTGACGTCAATAAAGAGAATACGGCGGAAAGAAAAAAGGCATATAAAATTCTGATAAATAGAGCCTGTTACGAACCGCATGAGACCACGGGGCCCGATCAATGAATTATGCAAAGGGAGGCAAGAACCGAGCGCCGCCGCCGACCGGTACCTACTAAATATTTAACTTTTACTCACGGATTATTATGGGCGCTTCCCTTCATCCGTACGTGTTCCAAACTAAAACGCTTGTATAGAATCGAATATAACAGATTCAAACGCGTCGTTCACTGATTTTGCGAATGACATCTTAGTTATTGACAGATAATCAAAAAGGTGACTTATTAACGATATTATTTCTATTGAACATAGAATACGAAGATATTACACCGTCGGTTAAATATCGTTTATAAAGAAAATAACACACAGAAAATGATCAAAATTGAATATTAAATAATGCAATAAAATCCACTTCTGTGAATTTTATTGCTCTGTGGTTATCAAATTAAGACTGCCTGCTTACTGCACTACTGTTCACATTTTACTAGTGTGATGTGATCCAGACTGATCCATACGTTGTTATTGCATTACATACAAGTTTACTGATGCTGCACGATATATATATATAATAAAATAAATACAAATAATTAACAAAAGTATATTGTTCTATACACTCGAAAAAATCATTACGTGGCTTCGACACCATGACCGCTCGTGGCATGTCGTATGCATAGTTAAAAAATTCCCATTCATTGGCCCGCTCCGTTTATCAGGTTCAATGTTAAACACGAGAAGTTGACCGGAATAATAACTCTGATAGTCTTCTCATTCACAAGGAAATAATTAGGATTCTAGGCATTCTTGTTGTGATATATTATCATAGAATTTACCTAAAACTATTGTGACATTGATCCTACAATGACATCTATTGGAGGAAGAATTACCATAATTAATTAAATCCATCTGTTAAACGTCATTCGACCTCATAAAAACTATATTTCAAAGACATTAAAAACTAAACAGTAACAGAATTTGTCTGAAGCCAGTGAAATCCATCCCACAAAGTCCACGACAAAGAATTCAATAAATTCAAACTCGCGTTTTCGTCAACAGTCATTTAACATCAATCAAACTGCGTCGGAAACATTTAAGTTTTCTCGTTTAAGTTAATGGCATGTACACATAAATTTTTGTTGATTAAATTGAAAATCATACTATAAAGGAAGTAAATGACAACACCCAAAATTTTAAAATAACAATCTAAAAACAAACTACCCTTTTGTTACCTTAATATAATAATTTTACTAAACGTCCATATTCGCAACAAATTTTAATAGGTTGAATCTTTTATGCACAATCACGACCAATTGACGCATTTATTGCTTAATATTATATACAAACAAATCTGAGTCGGTTAAATCTCCTCCTTTTTCGAGCCGGTGCAATAAAATATGACGTGGTTGTGTTGCCGTTTGGTGAAGCCCTTACGCTACGCAGTTGCCACTGTCCGCATAGCAACTGCTCCGAACTTATTACACAACTGCAGTACGCCCGATCGCCAGGCTGGTTTCATTCGATAGCGCGGCAGCCAATAATTATGGCTATACGATTCCAATTATCTACCGCGCAAGGTCGGTCGAAACACACAAAAAAAAACAATGGCAATGCAAAACGACATACACGTTATAACCCATTGTTTTCTCTCACTTGACAATGGCAATTATAATCATTAATTAATTCTAAACAAAAATTTTTCTCTAATTTTTTCTTTATATGGATGCATCATAATAATATACCGTACGTTTGGGACGAATCCACTTCAAGAGCTAAATTAATCGAAGCAACTAACCTACCACTGAAATATAGATTAAAAAGATACATAGACGAAAAATTTGATTTTTATCATAACTGTTCACAGGTCAAAAAGATATAACGCCTGTTTCAGGATAAACAGAATATATAACAATAGAAATAAGTTGCCTGGCGGGTGAACGACCAACTAATTTGTGATCTAAAAATAGTATGTTGCCACTTCCTAATTATAGAGGAATACACTCATGTTACATGTTTAAAATTTGAATTGTAAAATTAATTATAATAACAAATTGAATAGCGGAAGGGCTTATGATTTTGAGGACGACTATATCGATTAAATACCGGATTACAGTTAGAGCTTGGTGTGTTCTTGTATCGTTATAAATAGGTTGCCGGTCGAAGCAGTATCTTACCTCTTGGCCTCGAACGAATTGCAGCGTACTATTACAGCTGAGCCGTTTGAGTTAACAAGAGACAAAAAACGTTTGACCCTAACTTTATATTTATGATAACAATGTCAATGAATTCAAACAATGAATTTGAGTACCAAGAAATACCTTAAGCCGATTTTACACACACACTTGAGTCACAAGAAATGGACACCCGTTTAAATTAGTACAATTAAAACAACCGACATTTAGTATGATCTCAGTCGACGGCAAAAGTAAAAAAAAACCGAGTTATTTCGCCACATAAGATTAACAATGCAAAAATGTATTGCAGTAATCGTGATATATTTATTTTAGTCATATCCATACATTAAAACAAGTATATAACTATAGTTGAGATTAAACACTAAACACTACGTAAGAACGTATATCTATACTACCAGCATCAATGTAGTCTAATACAACCCAAAATATCCCTAAAAAGGCATATTCTTTGATTTTTTATACATATGGCCCTATTTAACTAATTTTGATTTAAATGTAATAAAAATATTTCATTTCCTTTTTAATAATCATTAATAATGCGACGGGTTTGTAAAAAATTCTTGCCTTCTGATAACCTGTCTACACAATTATCTCAATTACGACAGTCACTAGTAAATCATGTTAAAACAATTTGTCTCTAAAATAGAAAATAATTTTATTTTTTATAAAATGTATTAGCCGACTTCATATAAATCTTACTTAGTTTTAAGCACATGTTCAACAGTGCAAAGTGCAATCAGAATGAGGTTTCTGAGGAAACCTAAACCTTCTGAAGAAGCCTTGTGATATACCGTTTACAAAAAAATTTACGCATAATTAGGACATCTCAAAAACTAGTCGATATATATATATGTATATATATATGTATGTATATATATATATATATATTTAGCGAATATAATAAGAATCATCAAAATCGGTACGTAACACAAAAAAATAGTCGAACATAGAACCTCCTTTTTTGCAGTTGGTTAGAAAAGAACATATCAATGATTGATTGATGATTACTAAAACAGCGCCATTATTACCTAAGAATAGTATACCTGACCTCAAGAAATCACAATTAAGTATTACACCCAGAAATTCTTATCACAGAAAATGTTTATGTAATTAGAAATTAATGAGCTTATTATCGCTTAAATTAAGGAAAACTTTTAAAACTTAACTGCTTTGAATATTGCGTCAAAAGAGAGCTGATTCATTAAATTTATTTAAGTTAAACACAAATTGTCAATTTATCAATTAATTTTAATATATTAATACATGAAAAATAAAACTCTATCCTTTATCGCGCAATGTAATATCGAATGATGAATATTCGACATAATTTAAATGAAGGAAAAAAGACAGGGAACTGAAATTAAATATGACATTTCCTCACAAACAAAAAACTACATAATGCAACGGCAATACTGAATTTCTCATAAACGGCAATACTGAATTTAATAAAGAAACTTCAATGCGATCAATACTTCCACCCTAGTGGTGGAAGTATTGATCGCATTGAAGTTTCTTTATTAGGTAGGCGATAGTTTATAATAAATAATTATACAAAGTATAATTATTAAAATGACTTAGCAAATGAAATTTATGTTATGCTGCCTCGGTTACACCACATTTTCTTTGCAGTACAAGGCAAATGAGCCGGGGACTCACTTGGTGGTAAGTGATCACCGCTGTCCATGAATATTCGCAACATCAGAAGACTCGCAAATGCGTTGCCAGCCGTATCGACCCGGAATTACCGCTAGCGACATCAGATCCCATAAGGTTATTATGCGTGGCAGAATATGGCGTGAAAGGCACACGTGGTGCATTACCATGTTATAACCATTAGGACTGCGCTGATGGTATCTTGTTAGTAACAACAATATTAGTAAGAAATAAATGATATAAATTAAATATAGGAGCGATACATTTTCTAACTTATGTTTTGTTTTGTGCAGCTTATGTCGCACTCGTGTACCCAAATTTAATTTACGTTACTAATGTCTTAAGTACAAAAGTGTGCTTGCTGGTCATTATCGTCGTTTGTTCCAACACCTTTATGATAATTATATATTGACCAACACATCTTTATGGAAATCACAGAGAAATAACAAAGAAAAAATTAACCACGTCTAATAGTTTTATATTAATATAAAAATTATCAAATAACGTTCAAATGGCAGGGCAGTCGAAAGGAGAGAAAAAATCTCGCGTTCTACATTACGCCTCACTGTTCACAACCAAATACCGACGTTGTCACACACTGTCGGTCATGTTTGATGCCTATTCTCAAATTAACCAGTCACGACATTCACAGATTCCTCAACTCGACACATTTCGACACCTCCATTTTATGCCTAGCTTAAATACACAACGAGGGTCTTAGCATTCACGGCTGAAAGCGCCGTCAGCGTTACTATGGTATTATTTACCAGCGCGACCTCAAATGACAAATTCCGTTCGATAAATTGAATACAACTTAATAGTATATAAATATTTCATAACAAATTATAACAAAAAACTTGCGCGATATTCGTATACGTTAACCACTTATCACATTTTAATTTAATATTCGCGTTAAATATAGTGCATTGAATAGAAATCTATTCAGGTCTTCATTGTCTACGTTTGACTTTAATTTTCCGGGAAATAAAATTCCCGCGGCAATGGAGACGGTAGTGTTAGAATTAAAATATAAAATGAAACACAAGCTTTTAAATTTTATAAGATTCAGAGTGGTCTATATAAGATTCACTCGACATGTTCCGATAAATTTGTTACGTAATAATTAAGTTCACGTTAAAGTCTCCGTTTGACACATGCTGGAAAAAATTACAAGAAAGGCCTTTTCTATACAGAGAGCGCTATGGCTGTCTGCGGAACAAACTTATATGCTGCGGCTTAACTTGCTTGAATAATTGTTTGCCACACACGTGGACAATTTTTTAAAGTATCATTTAACGACCTCCTTAGGTACAGCAATTATCACTTAACACTTTTTCTACCAAGTTTGAAAGAACGGAGGCATTTTAATACTTTTACTCGAAATTATTTTCAAAGTTTAATAATTTTTTCTCAACTTATGTTTTGAGTACACGTATTCGTATAAAAAATGTTAACTTTATTTAGTGGTAAAATATACAAACGTACACACAAACTCATGGTAGAAATTGTGAGCGAATAGTGAACTAGAATAAAAAATCGTATATCTCGACGGTGACTTCAAATATTTTAGAAATAAACCTGTGTATTATGTATTTAAGTTATATAAGATATACATACAATAATATACATAGATACAATAAATTTAACGTTGTATAATTAGGTATCAAATTGGTGAGTTTCTACATTTTTTCAATATGTTCTTGAGAACAGTAAAGACAAAAAAATCACAAGAAAACTAACGACCACCTAATTTATTATACGTCTATCGCTGCGTCCATTAATTTCACACAACGAGAAAAGTTTCTATTTGTCTCCATTGCTTTTAACATTTTCGTAACAACGAATACAGCTACATTCATTGTAAGAGATTTTAACATCCATATGGACAATATATTCAGTCCGTTGTCTGTGTAATTTATCGGTCAACTCTACTTAATTTTCTATGCCGCAATGTGACTTATCATTTAAGAGGTCTTTTCATAAGATTAATTAAATTCATCCAGAGTTCTTTGTGTTTTTAGTCTAATTATTTATCAATGTCAGTGTTACTTAAGCAGGCACAGCGCAAGCACTTCAGTTACGTGATAAGCTAACCAGTGAATTAATATTTGAAATTTGGAAAAATAAGGTTGAATGATCAGGGATTCGGCTGAATGGCGAATACCTATTACATTCGTATAACTTAAATGCAATAATTTCTGCAGCAAATTGCTTTACTTAATATGACTTACCGACTATCACAATATTAAGGTTTAGTTCATTAATAACTAGGAATATTCATCGCTGTCCAAACAATTAATTGTTTTTTTTTAATGTTTTAAACATAAAATTAATTACTGTATATTAAAACTCACGCCAATATTACTAATAATAGAAATACATATCTGATGTATATCTTCTTCTTTTTTTAAAAATACAGTCAAAGTTTAAAATTTCAACGTGACCAGTACAATACTCATATTAGAACTTCGTATAAACGACACCGCATCGTACTCGCCCACTAGCGAACACTTGCCGGTAAAAAAAGAGATAATACACATTCTCTTATCTTTCGTGTAGAAATCACAACGCTATCAGGCAGGGTTTGTTTAATTTATCAATGATCAATCACAGCTGTCGCTCGAGTGGGGTTTCTTTTTAACAGAGAAACGTAAAAAATGTTCAAACTGGAGACACGCAAAAAATAATACACTTACATCGAGAAATACATAAGTTGGATATATTTTAAATACTATTGCAAAAGTTGTCACGCAAGTATTATTACAACCGAAAACTTTAGAAAGTTTTTTTTTTTACAAAAAACACGTTTCTACGTTTAATTTAAAATTGTTTTTTTCTGTACTTCGATACATATATAATGGATGTTCTTTGAAAGTATTACAATGACTCGGTAAATACCCACTTTATAAATCCTACATATCAAGAAACAGACGATTTTTAATACAAATAAAAGGATATAGATATTTAGTCAGAAAACTCATTTGTATTTAAGTTGAAAAAATATGCTGGAATTTTTTACGGTTGCCGGTTATAAATATACCAACTCCCATTCATTATATGATAAAATATTATAATTCCTTAATGATGCACACTCGAGCATTCACTATTTATGCCTTTCGAAATCGAGTTGACGACGGCAATGTTAAATAACTGTTTTTACCTGTAGGAATTATTACAATGGTATACTCAACGGGCGAAATTTGTGGTTTGAGGAATACTGTACTCAAACTCCTAAAAAGAGACACCAATCTTTATTCAAATAATGTCGACGAGCACATCAAATCCACACGACGTACACTAACACACCCGCGTTCTAATGCGGTTCTCACCGCCTCCGACCACCGATAAGAGAGTCGACGACTTTTTTTAAGAGATAAATTGACGTGACCAGCAAGTTGTGAGACTGTTTGTTAGCGACATAGTGCCATACAGAACTTGCTTTACTTAAACAAGGTGATCTGTATCAAATGGCAGGTATTCTTTCAATATAGCAGCAACACTTTTTATAGTGTTTAAACGTCAATGTTTTTTTTTCTGTAGCCAATTTTTTTTTATTGTTCTACAATAAAAAAAACGAGAAACTGTGTCTTTCATACACATCACCGCTAGTCGGTAGAATAACAGACGGACTCTGGCGAAAAAAATAAATAAAATAAAAGATAAACGAACTTAAAGACTGGATTTGCAGCATTCAACTTCTTATCACATTCACACTTATCTATCACATCAACTAAAGTTCTATTTTCACAGATTAAAAAGTACGTCTATCGTCTGCAGCAAACCTAATGACTAATGAAAGTCCGCGGAATTGTTGGCATTTTCTCGTAGGACTGTGACCGATTAATTTTTACATAATGCTTCATGCGTCGTTCAAGCCTAAACGAGCCGACCTCAATTACCACAGTCATTGAGTGATTTAATCAGTTAAAAACCGCGACAGGGTAAAGGAGTAAAAACCGCTCTCATATTCTATGCGTGGTTTCCAACAAAAACCCTCGCTTCATAACGTTTTATCATACACTAGGTGTTTCCGTCATGAGTCGCAACAACAATTAGTTTAATAATCAATGTATGAAGATGCTTATAAAACGCTAAGTTATAACGAGTATAAGCATAAAAAGGTTCTTTTACACCAAATTTTTGCTGCCAGGAATCTTCGCAGGCTTTAGATGGATAATTTATTCATTTTCTATTTTTGTGCTATAATAGAAATGGGCAGTAGACCGGAAGGGTGTCTGCGTGTTTTATCAAAACGAATGAACTTGTTAACAAACTTTAACAAATATAACTTATACTTAACACAATACATAACTAAAACGGAAGTACGTTTTATATATCTAAAGTGCACTAACCGATTGAGATTGGTTATTTCACATTAGATTTTCCCCGTAAACGACAGGATGTCTGCTGGGTCGAGTAATCATTTATATAGATGAACACCATAGATTGCTTTTATTAGGTAAACTTCTATACTTACACTACACACATACGCAAAAACATAACCGAGACACTATGGCAGGAGGAGTTAACGAAGCCTGTTGAAATTAGGGAATTATGGATTACTATCACCCCAATTTTATTTCCGATTAAAACTTATTTTTATGACATAATTTCACAATGTTTAGAAAGAGTTACCTTGTTTTATATATACGAATCGTTGTAATAGTAACCCATAATTGTCTATCAATGATGCATTGGAAAAAGCCCGAGAGTGAATTAACGAACCACACTACATTGAGTAACAAAAGAAATTGAGAAAATAAACAACATTATATTTATATATCAAAGGTAAGATGCGAGAAAAATGAACATATCGTAGGTAGATCTTTGGTTGTAAATAACAGAAATGTGTGCAGGTACTGCTTTATAGGTGGACTTAGTTCTTACTCTAAAATTATTGTGACTTGTCTCAATGACACAAAAATAAAATAGGAAGTATTGTAATTTTTTAATATTAGTTATTTTCTAACACGCCTGTATAGCACTTTCAAGATTTAGATAACCTGTGGTTTCAGTCATCCTACATATATATTAAAAATCCTATAGGTTTCGTATGGAATATCGCAATTGCAAAAAAAATGTTTAGCCTTTTATAGACCAAAATATCACTTGGTCTACGGCTTTCGTTTCGCCTCGGTGAGTTTCGTAGAAAGTCCCCAATATGAAAAAAACGATAGCAGAGATCCATACTGGTATGATTTTATTACCTTGTTGTGGTAAAACCTACCATGATGCGTACTACTCCTTCATTGATAAGACCTTCCGTTTAACCTCGCGAATTTTAACCGTTATGTAATGTACTTTGTATTTTACATTATATTTATGATACGTAGAAACAGAGAAAAAAAATAAAAGATGATATATTTTAACAGCAAAACTATCCCCCGTGATGATGTATTTGAAACCACGACACTTTTAGAACACATGCTGCATGTGCTCCCTATGTCAGGAGAGTATGATTGATTGACAGTACAGTAGGGGGTCTAATCCCTCATATAAATGATAAGAATTTATATTAATGTCAACCAAAATATGACTTGAAAAATTTGCGTCTTAATTATATTTCCCCCAGAAATTTCGCAATTTTTTTTAAATAACCTTGGAACATTCAACCATTAAGCAAAAACAAATAAACCTTAAAACAAAATATTTACCACTTTTCACTATCAATCCTGTCATACAGCAATGAATATTGGGGATAGTGATAATATCAAATATGAATTGATAAAATTTAAAATAGTATGTTTCTAATTTACACCTTTTTTTTCTAAATTTATTTATGATTTAAATTTCTTCCAGAAAATTTAACTTCAATTTGATGAATAATAATATAACAAAATTTTAAATAAAATGCCGGTATAAGTAATTTAAAAAAATGTTTACTTGTGAAAATAAAAATTACTTATCTAGACGACTTTCACTTTCAAAATTTTACTGGTACCCGTTCATTTCTAACATACAACAAAATCATCAAAACATATGATGATTAGATCTAACCACAACCCCACTGGGTCTCCCATGGACCCCAGTGGAGCCACCTGGACCACTTTGGTAATTACCGATCTAAACTATCGTCCTATAACTTCTAAAAAGTGAACATTATCCCAAATCTGGATTCATAAGATATATATTAAATTACAAATTGTAACTATCTTTTAATCTAACTTTAACCATTTTCTAAACATAGAGTAACAAATATCTATACAACTATCTTGCTTGCCCTAAATATATGATAAGCTTGATGTGATAACCCAAGCATATCAAAGAACACGATGAGGTCAGTAACTGTGATGTTGCATGCTTAACTAATGCTGTCGTTATATAAATTAACTTCTAAATATAGTAATTTGATTCAGCAATAAGCATATTACCAATTCTATATAGATAAAAGACATATTAAAAAATAATATTTAAGCCAACCTACTTTTTTTTTGATGGAACACAAAGTGTTACATGAAGGAAAACAATTTAATAGCTTTATAACTACAACATTTTGTAAACCACAAAGTAATTAGGTTTTTTTAACAAATCTAAAATTATAGTTTTCCTATTAGAATTTTTTAATAAATTATTTTTAATTAGTTAATTACATTTAAATTAGTAAAATCTATTTAATTTCAGTCTAAGTGTATAATTCAGGCTTCAGGCACTAAATTATCCATGTTAATAAAGTGTAAAAAAATTTACGTAACTTATCAAATAAAAATGCTTCTATTTAGGTAAATAAGTCAACATTTTTTTTATTTATGAAGTATAAGTCACATGCAAGTTAAGTAATGAAAGTTAAGTTTTTAAACACAGGCTCACATAAAAAAAACTTAAATGAATATGACAAAATATTTCAAAAATTTCAAGTTGAATTAAAACTGCGCACGGAACAAAATGCAACTCTTATTACTTATTGTGTAATATTGTTATATTGTTTTTTTAATATACTTAAATATAATGCTTCTCAAAGAAATACAGATTTTTACACGTACTTTATTTTATCAAAGTAAAAAAAACGCTATAATGAAGATACAAAAAAATAAGTCACATGTTTTACAAACAGTCACATGACTGCAATGCAGTGTGCAAGTATTAAAATAAAATACTTTTTTACTTCTCAGATCCATTGCTTCATGTTACATAACTGAGGGCATGACCATCCAAACCTTACCTTTGTTACCATTTTCGCTGCCAATTTTTTCATTCACATTGTTATTAGCTTGACATTTTTTCACTTTATTGGAGGAATGTTTCGATCCATTATCGTCATTCACTTCACTACCGGGAGCCATAACAACACGATAAATTAATCCGGCACTGACTGACCGCGACGAGCACGGCACCACACTCACTCAGCTGAAAGAACACATGCGGTACAATTAAGGTTCAATTTTCTGTAACTTACCACAAACGTCTAATTACATAAGTGTGCAAAGACTTAAATCTTCAAAACGCCTTTAGAATGTTTTGCCATATATGCCTACATTGTATGAAAGTATTATAGCTGCCAACCAAAATTTTTCTTTTTTTAGATTATATCAGTATTTGAAATAAATTATATACAGTGAACTTTAAGTATAACAAATAAATGCAAAGTTGAAGGAAACTACGCAATGTATATTCAATGAAAATATAGTAGAAGTTTTTGGAAAATAGTGGCATCTGTTGTCTACAACAGGTATATTGACAAATAAATAACATAATTTTAGAGAAATGTTCACTCTTTTTTATATTTTTATATGGTTTTTGGTAGTGCAAATTCTTTATTAAGTTTTTTTTATTTATTTTATATTTTTTATGTATTTGTTTTTTTATATATCGAAATTGTTCATCAATTAAAAATAATTTATTTACGGAAACAAAACGATAAAGTATCGAAAACAAAGAGGTTTTTTAACTACCTAAATTTGCTTTAATTATCATGTGCTAGGCTCGGTGGTGAAATTTAAGCTGGAGAAGTAACCATAAGTGCACTGGCTTGACCTTTCTAACTTACGGGTAAAACTATGTAATAAAAAGAAACTAACATAGTTCAACTCGTCTGTCTTGAAATGCAAAACAATAACATGAAGCCGTTTCATTTTGATCACCGGGCACCAGTCTGGTGATCAATGCGTGTTGTATTTGATTTTATTTAAATTGCCGATTTAAAGTGAAAAAGGTTTATTTAAGGTTATATTGTAAGTTCCCAAAAAGATATTTAATCGAAAATTCCATAGCTTAATTTGCTTACGGTTGTAAAATTCGTAAGCAATGGTCAGATAAACATAAACTTGTCATTGACAGGTTAATGGTCAGAATTATTTTTGCCTTATATGTTATAAACTGCTGGATTTTGAATTAATTTTTGTCCAAAAAAATGATAGTAATGTAAATAATAGATGTTGTTAATAAAATTATATATTAAGATATAACAAAAACAAGTTTTTTTACTATTTTATTTTTTGTGTAAGTTTCCGACGGATGAAATATTATGTCTGGTTGACGGCTGTACAGAAAAAAAATTTAGCTTGTGAGAAGTTTGAGGATGCAGACTAAAATCGACTACATTTGCCTGCCTTTCCTAAACTACGACAATAAAAATATTATGATCAAACTCAATGAAATCTCAGTCTATATGGATAACGTTTTATAATGGGATGTACATGTCCCCAAACCAGTCGTAAAGTCTGTAATCTTTAGAACTATGGTCTGAAGAATTTGCTCCTTTTTTAAGACAAAGCTGAAGCTTGTTCAGTTGCTTATTTTTTCAATAATTGATTATGCAGATGTGTGTTACGTTAATTAAAACAAGCTGTACACCTCCAAACTGTTGCATTAGATATATCTTCTGCCTTCAAAAATATGATCATGCAACACTAATTTATACTACTTTGAAACTCCTTACTTTTTTATTTAAGTGATATGACGAATGCTATATGCTATAAATGTAAGTAATCTGTTAAAAAGTTTGGATAATTTCATGTACTGTGTACTTGCAATAATTATAACCAGTTTTACATAGATGAAGCTACTATAGTTTGTTAAATGTCAAATCTATGAAGTCCCTTGTTTGTTTGTCAGCATCTGTCAACTGAAAATAGAATTTTATTTATTAAACTAGAAACGTTAATTTATGCTTAAAAACCCCATTAAACTTAACCTAATTTTAATTATTGTTGCAATTTCAACCTCAATACTGGCGTCCGAAAATTATCCTAAGGTATTTTCTTCACAAATAATTTAACTGTATAATTTTCGGTTACTTAAGGCCATAGGGTAAAATTTTAAATAATCCTTACTTTCATTTGCAGAAGATGTTAGATGGGTGGTATTGTCGCTCTATAGCGAACATGCAAGCAAATGAAGCCGCGAGCGTTAGCAATAACGTTATCGCGGAAGCGCAAAGAGCTAGAGATCAACGCAAAGAGTACTCTAGTGATAGCAGTAGTGACACAGAACAAGAACCAAATTATGAAGCTCAGTACCTCACATTGAAAAAAAAGCTTAAATATCTTATTTATGTGAGTTTTTCTTGTATGTTGAAATATTGATATTTTATATTGATTTTTTTTTACATAAAAAGTTTATGTTCATTTTAACTTTTAAATTCATCAGGAAAATGAGTGCTTTCAAGATGCACTGAGAAGCAGCCAAAAGAGACTTCTAAAGGTTTCTCGTGACAGAAGTTACCTTTTAGACAGATTATTGCAATATGAAAAACATGATAGCTCTACTTCTGAAAGTGATGATACGGAATCATCAGATGATGCAGCTTATAATAATACAGATACAATAAAAAGGTAATAATAGTGTAAGTTCTGCAATGAACATTTATTTTGATAAATGTTCTGTAATATTATTTATCTAATGGTTATAAAGTTCTTTAAATAATCCCTGATTTCAGAAAAAAAAATGAAGCAAATGCAGCTCATCAACCTGTATCCACTCCAACTCCTTTGAATAAAAATTTAAATCCAATGAAAAGGAGAAGGGCTGCTGTACAAAAAAAACCTCCAAACACTAGTCACTCAGTAAGGGATAACTAAGTTATGAAACATATCTTCTTATTATATGCTGTATAATATTTCTTACATATGTTAAATCATACAACATTTATGTAAAATGAGTTAAGGAACAATGTGAAATAAAATAAAATTCTTTGTAGCACATCATACATAAGTTCATTGGAATATAATAAGAAAGGGCACTTTGATAAAATGTTGATTTAGAGAATGAGTAGTTAAGTTGAGGTAGATATTGTTTGATATAACTAAAGTGATGAAATAGTTATGTAAATTCAGGTACCTTACTATATGATTAGATGCAATTGCCAAACTTACAACTGCTTTTCTTTAACAAGATACAGTTCAAATAATGCATCACACTCTTCCCATTGGTGTTGGAAGAGAAATCTAAAGGTGTGGTCTAGGGGCTTGCAGCCAGTCACCACTTTTCATGTATGTCATTAAATTCGCTTAAAGAATTTATGCTTAATTTTTATAATTTAAGCATTTAGCTTGCTAATATGTTTCTTTTGCAGATTGGCATTTTTTTTTTAATCTTTTATGCAATCTTTGTATTAACTGTGAAATTAGCAGCTGTGCTTCAAATTTAAGTGTTTTCAATATGTTTTTATTTTTTTTATATATTGAAAATAAATGTTTATTGTTTTTCACAGTTCCTAGTGTAGAACAAGATAATTTTTCTATATTCTTTATATTTTGTATATAAGTGATATGAAGTTCAACTACCTTTGCTCTTGATTTTAGCATCAGACAAATGCATCAATGTTGTCAAAAGCATCACCTGCTCTTGGATTTGGACTATCTACAAGTGATGGTCATATGACACCAGAAGAAGTGGAAAGACATTTGCAATCCCGACAATCATACCTAGAGTTGTTACCTGAAAGAGCTCCTCCCACTGTTCCAACAGAAATGTTTAGTAATGATCCTTCCCTTGATAGGTATGTGCATGTTATTACCCCACATGATGCTTTTTTTATTCACACTTAATTCTTTATATACATTTAAATTTAAGGGTTTAAATATTAGTTAAGGAATTAAGAATTACTCCAATTTGATTGTTATTTTTGCTTAAATCATACTTATTATTCATAAAGTCTGTGGTAGACAATAGCATGAAGATGATGAGAATTTATATATAAAAATTAATTATTTATGTGATGAGTTTTATTAAAGAGTATTATTGAGTAAAAAGTAAAAAAAAATCTTATTTATGGTAATTTGTAAGTTTTGGCTCTATGTGAACATACATACACTACCGTCCAAGAGTTTGGAAGCACATCGGTTGTTGGTCAAAACGAAACAACACCTATAGGCGGTAAATATTAGTAATGTATGTTATCTTTGCAGCTATTTACTATTGTTTACATATTAACAAAGGGATCGTCGGCTCTCATTAAACATGTTTTACCAATTTCTTAGAGTTTGACGAAACAGCTGTTTTATGACTTAGGCAGTCCGGTTGCATTCTTTTGTGGTTTGAAGTGTTGCTGTTGGTGTTATTTTTTATATTTAACTTTTTTGGGTTCTGTTTAGTCGCACTTGAGTATTGGAACGCGCGAGTTGTGACATTAACATTATCTGTAGTCGGAAATTGTTGACTACGGCTTTTTCCGCATTTTTTCTTCTGAAAATGGCAAAACGTAATCAAATCACGCTTGAACAGCGAAGTGCTATTTGTGTGCTTCGAGAGGAAGGATATAGTGAACGTCAAATTGCAGCAAGGCTTAGAATTTCTTGCAAAGGTGTTCACTACACAAGCAAGAAAACAAGAAACGGGGACAAACGCAGACAGAAAAAGGACAGGCAGGCCTAAGACCACAACTACTCAAGAGGATAACTTCATCAGAGTTCTGTCTAAACGGAATCGACGCTTAACAGCGCCACAAATTACTGCAACAGTGAATAGCACGCGAGAAACGCCCATCTCAGTAACAACTGTTAAACGACGACTTCTGGCTGTGGGTCTAAGAGGATGTGTTGCTGCTAAGAAGCCCAAATTAACAATTCGACACAAGAAAAATAGACTAGAATGGGCAAAGACACATAAAAATTGGACTACAGATCAATGGGAAAATGTTCTATGGAGTGATGAATCGAAATTTCAGATTTTCGGATCCAATAGACGTGTGTTTGTACGCCGATCAAAAGAAGAAAGAGCTTCCGAAGCGTGTACAGTGCCAACAGTGAAACATGGTGGTGGTAGTGTGATGGTTTGGGGATGTTTCGGGAACAATAAACCCGGAAATCTTGAGAATAACTGGAAAACAAAACAAAGAAGGTTATTTAAAAATTCTTCGGGACACGGCTGTACCCTGTGGACTAAATCTGATTGGTCCTGAATTTACATTCGTCCAAACTGTGCCAAAACTTTTTAAAGAAAAAAACATATGAAAAGGTTTTAAAAATCATGAAATGGCCACTGTCACCTGATCTGACTCCAATACAACTTGTCTGGGATGAACTCGATAGGAGAGTGAAAATTTGCTCTCCTACTAGCTCAGTACATTTATGGCAGTTATTAGAGAGTGAATGGAACAAGTTAGATGAGGATTATTTTAAGAAGTCAATTAATAGAATGCCTGAAATTTGTCCTAAAATCATTAAAGAAAAAGATGGTCACTTCGATGAAGCTAAAATTTGATTATGTTTCCCATTATTTGTTAATTTTCTTTTTGGTCTAAGTTATTTTTGTTAAATTTTTTATTTTATATCAATATAAGTATTTGAAGATCGTTAAATTTTGTTTTATTTGATTTTACCTCGCTGCTTCCAAACGTTTGTACGGTAGTGTATATAAAGTAAAATGCTTTAAAGGTAGTTTTCTTTAAGACAGCTGTACAAAGGAGCAGCTTCTGGCTATCGTTTTCGCCATGTTAAAGAGCTCTACTAGAGATCTCCAGTTATTGCTGTAATGTTACTATAAACACTATGGCCTTTCCTAAAAGTACATCAAATAATAGTTAGTAATAACAAAATATGAAGAAACAAAAAAACAAAATTTAACACAACTTTAAAACAATTTTGATGAAATTATTAAGTAAATATATTTTCTTGTTTTACTTTTAAACATGGTAGCTCAGTGTCTGGGCCTGGCTCCGATCCCATTGCCAGCACCAATAATAATTTCTTAATTTGTAATTAACAATTTTAAGTGCTGATTTACCACATGCTCAGTGGTGAAGAAAAAAATGGCCTCTCCAAGTAGTTTTACATGTATGACTAGTTGGAAAAATAATTCGCAGTAGTTCTACCCCTATATAGAACTATTTGGACTAAGCAAATTATTAATATTTTATTCCAAGAAGGTCCCGCCAACAAAGGTCGTGCCACACACCTAACTTAGACGGACTTACATTAAAAGAATGATAACCATATATAAGTACAATATGGCAAAGTTTGAATCCTATTTTGAAAAATTTTGTTTAAAAACTATGATATCGTACATACGTGGTGTGTGTTTGGTTCAAGAAATTTAAATAATAACTGTAAAACACGTAATATGAACTAAATTAAGGCTTGCATGGGTTTCACGAGAATGCTCAGATGTCTGCAATAGCAAGAAGACGTAAAATGAAACAAAAGAGACAAGCGAGGGAAAGAGAGTGTTTGCAGTGTGATCCTTTTTACAAATCAAATCGAACAAAATTAAAGGCAAAGATATATTAAAACATTATTTGATTACATATTGGAAAGTTATATTTTAATTGAGGTATGTGGCACGATTTTTATTGATCGGTATGACTACTTGGAATAAAATATTAAAAATTTGCTAAGTCCAAGTAGTTCTACATAGGTGTAGAACTACTGGGAATTATTTTTAAAACTAGTCATATGTGTAAAACTACTTGGAATAGGCCGAAAAAATCGTAAGGAAACGATAAAAAAATATTTCTTAGCGATGTCCGCCAATCTGCATAAGGGCCGCGTAGACGCCTTTGCCCTTATGCCCTCTGTACAGGGAAAGTTTGTGTCCAGTACTAGGACATATATAAATGGTTACTTTTTATTTTCCTATGCATGCAATGCAAGTAGTAAGTGTAAGCAAATTAGAATCCAAAATGTAATTTTGATTAACTAATTTTAACCATACCTATGAATAATTTATCCTTTGCCAAAGCTTTCTTTAGTTCTTTCTCTGTTCTAAAACCTACATAGCAAAATCCTACTAATTTTTTTCCTTTGCCAAGTGGCAGCCTTATTGAATATGGTACCAAAGGTCTAAAGAACTCTTTTAAATCTTTTTTTTTACATTTAAATGGTAACCCTGTTATCTGAAAAAAAAATGTATATTATTTATTAAAACGTAAATTAAAAAAAGTCAAAAAGTAGTTGGTACTATGAAACTGAAAATAAATTATTAAATATAATAAATGAATCTTAAATTACAAAATGTTTTAACTCTTGCCTATGACTTATTGCACATTAATTATTTACCTCACATAATTTTGTGGTATTTTTCAAGTTTTTGTGAGATATTCCTGTTTAAAAAATAACCTATACCACTCTTTATCACAAATATTATACCTATGCAGAACACCATAATAATCCACTGTGTTTTTAAGAATACATAGACAAACATAATTTCATGTTATTACAGATTACTAGAGATTATCCACTGAAGTTATGTTTTTATTATTAATTATTCCATAAAAGCTTACTTTGCAGTAAAATAAAGGCCTGTTCCTAATTTTCTTCGGTTTTTGTTCTTGTTCTTGAACAGCAGCTTTATCAATAGTAGAACCTCCAACTTTTCTCATTAACAACTTCATATACTGAAAAGTTAAAATAATTGTTATTCATTATTTCAGTAGAAAAAAAAATAGTTATCTAAAACATACATAAAAATTTACATAGACAAACTAGATCCCGTATAATAATTAAAAGCTCAGTAAATATTTGCCCACATGGGAATGGAATCAAAAACCTGATGCAGTAAATCCAAATGTTAAATACTAAAATTTCTTTAATTTTTGCTGGATTGAATTAGTTTTTGTTACATTTAAGACATTTAATGTTATTTGCTGAATGTAAGATAATTCTAGTGTTTATTATATTGATACAAATAAATTATACATAGACACACAATTTACTATGGTCCAACATGATCGAACTAAGAAAAATGTAATTTATCTAATTAATATAAAGAAAGTAAACCAACTTGATATATATTTTATAAGTTTAAGATCAGAAAGTTACCTCTAAATCACTAATTTGCTTATTGGCTACTTTGTCTTCACTTTTTGTAACATCTTCCGAATTAAGCTCTTCTTTAGAATCATTTTGCTGTTCTAGTATTTCAGACTCCTCTTCATCACTGTTTTCATTATCACTTTTCTTAATCTCCTCTAAGGTCTCTTTTATCCAAGTAGTATTTTCATTTATATGCGCTTCTATAAATTCTTCAAATAAAGGATCACTTTTATGCTGTAACAATATACATTATTGATTTGATAATATTTTGAGTTGACAATATATCGCATGTTTATGTTAAATTATAATTGTTATAATGTAACATTTATATTGCTCCACATTGTAATTAATTACTAACCTTTTTAAGGAGTTCTTTAATTTTCATTTTATTCTTTTCCGCATTATTGTGCTTATCTTTTTTTGGTTTTGTGGTTTTGTCTTCTTCATTTTTATTAAATTTTTTGTATGCTGAACTATCGGGTGCATACTTACTCCAAGCCCTGGGTTTATTTTCATCACCCAAATTAGCACAAAACTGAACATTTATTTTCATAGAATTTATACAAGTGCCATCAAAAAACTCTTTTGCAGCTGATGCTTGTTCCTCCGTTCTATATCCCACAAAGCCAAAATTTCTGAATTTCCCATCTTTTGTATACTTTAATTGTACATCAGTCACTTCACCTTTTTGTTCAAATAAATCTTTTAGCTTGTCTACTGTTACCTAAAATTAAATATTATATTAATATTAACGCACATTAAATTTTTTATAACTTCAATTATACATCATAATATTACAAACTTTGTTAGGTAAGTTTTTAATTATAAGTCGAGACATATTTAATTGTTAATTTATACACATTTGTGTATGCTGAATAAAAATTTAATATTAAGTTAAAATCACGTTACAATAATCATATACGTTATAAGTACTATTGACAACAAAATAGTAGGTGACAGCTAAATACACGTGAGTTTCGAGTTTGACACCCCTTGTCATACTGTCAGAAGCAACTTTGGAAAATGTCTAATCTATGGGCATTTTCAATCTTGGAGTAAGTAATTAATTAATAACAAAACATCAATCATCGATCAAAACAAAGAATTTGAAGAACGTTTTTGAATGAACCGAGTCACAATCGAAAGAAATAAAACATTGCAATCAAGTTAGTTAGTAGCCGTTTTTTCATTATAAGCAAGATAGTAGACCTGTGTCGATCACGACTGATAGAATCACTTTGATTTGATCACTACTCAAACGCGAGTGATCGAGTCTTGAAGCATTAAAATACTCGATCATTTGGGTACTCGTAATTGTTAATAGAATTG